>JASDQU010244609.1:17221-68982 GCA_032191745.1 Picea mariana
TTTCTTTTGATGAACATCTAGCTAAGGGAGAGAGAGAGTTCTTTCACTAACAAGCACGAAATATGGAGTGTCCTCAAACAATTCTTTTCTCAATCAAATCCTAATGTAATGCAAAAACTTTTCAAATGCCTTCTAACATGCTCAATCAATCACTAAGATATCTTATTGTTTGCGTATGGATGATGATCAATACAATCACAATGCTTATCTTTGCTAATTATCTTCTTGGTATGGATGGAAACCAAACTAGCATAAGCAAAAAGTCACACAAACAATACACCCTTCGTAGTAATCGAAACGAAAAAGTGAAAGAAAGGAAACAATCAAAGAGAAAACAAAAATTTTATACCCAAAAAGCAAAAATTGAAGAACAATGACCTTGACTCAAATCAGGATGAAGAGGTCTGTATGCCTTTGATGACCTTCACCAAGGTTTTTACAAGGCTGAGGAGAGAAGAACAATGCAGAAGTTTCAAATTTCACTCAACAGGAAAAACCTAATGAAAATAGTGAAGAAGGATGCAAGATCCAATCAACAAGGTGCTTATCCTTCAAAAAGACAGATATCAAGGCTAAAAAGGAAGAAAAATTGGCTCTCAAGATCACTCAGTAGAGGAACACAGAGGCAAAAATCCCAAAAATGCAATTTTTGGAAGGTTTCTGGGCCAAAAGAGGTTGGCGCTCTGTTCCCAAGGGCAAGGAGCATTATAGCGCTCTGTGCAAAGCCTTTAGGAGCGTTGGCGCTCTGTTAACACTAGGATAGGAGCGCCAGGGTCTAAAAGTTCCAGAACTATCAAGAAATTTCAAAAATTGAAGTTCAAGCTCGACAAGTAAGCTGAGTATGATGGGACAAGGAGCCAATAAGCTCATGAAACTAATCAAAGAGGGGTGACCCAGGTCTGAAACAATCAAGGGACAGAACAAGGTCAATGAGGAGAAAAATCCAAACAAGAGGTTTTGAATTGAGGCTATCTCCCCAGTGGAGTCGCCAGTTTCTGTTGTAGGAAAATCTGCCTGCAGACAAGTAGATCGACCTCTAAGGCTTGACCTTAACCCTAGACAGAAAAATGCTTATCATGGACACTGAATTTCTTTCAAATCTATCTAAACTAACACATGAGAAGGAAGGATGATAGAAGTACCTGTTATCGATGTTTGTCCCTGCACGCTCCGAGTTGCGCTCCAATCCTTTTCTCCTCACTGAGTTCTACAGGAAAAAAAAGGTACGACCACTTCCTACTCTATTGATATTATCTTGAAAACAGATCTATCACTAAATGATAAGTTCATGTAACATCAGACACAAACTAGAAAGAAACAGGCCAAGCATGTCATATTAATGAGAATAACGACAGCATTACTTACAATCATAGATGCGAATGCGACAGCTTCGTCAAGTCCTCTTCGTCTAACCCTTTCCTGAAAGATCCACGACCTGGATAACAACAGCTTCACTGATCACTCTCTTTTGGCTGACTGTAAGTTTCCTCCAAGATCATAAGTTTCATATGTTCAATTCTTCCCCCTTTCCACCATCATGGAGCCTGTTTATATAGGTTGGGAGGAGCCTAACCTATTGAGTTATGTTTAGAACCAGTTGGGAACCTTCTCCATAGATCAGGGATCTGTTGATGGAAACAAGAATTCTAGCACAACTGCCTCCGAATATCGAATGTTCCTTCCCTTATTCTTCTCAACAGGCTAACAATTGACCCAGATTAGGGAGAGCTCCTTCAGAAGGGGTCTCAGAGCGTTGTAGCGCTCCTTGGCAAGCGTTAGGGAAGCGCCAACACTCTTAAGATGAGCAACGCTCCTCCAAAAGGGTATGGGGAGCGTTATAACGCTCCCTAAGACATTATAGGGGAGTGCCAACGCTTCTGCAGCTGAATTAGGGGAGCGTTCCCTCTCCAAACCTCTGTCTCAGGGCTCCTTTCAGGTGTCAAGATTCATTTGATCCCAGTAAACCAGTTCTCCTTCTTCACATCAGTCATGTGATGTGCCATAAGTGCTTCTTTAGTGTCATTATCATGGCATCATGTCTGAACATTGTTTGTGACACTAGTGATCAACTTGCGACACTTGTGAAAGTTCTAGGGAATACGCGACACTTACAACGACTGATAGGGACAATGCGACACTTATCCATCTAAGCAATTTGGACGTGTAACAACTATTTCGAAATTAGCTTGAAAAATACTATCTGAGAAATGTCCAAAAATGTTCAGAGAGGATTCATCTTCTTCTACTATCTCTTTTTGAACTACTTCCTCAGGGATCTTAGAAGACATCAAGTTATCTTGTGCTTCTAGAATCGTTTGAATAGCGAACTGCAAGCTTTCTAGATTTAGGCCTTTAGTATTTGAATTAGGTCGGTTGGTGGGAAAAGGCTTTCCTAAACGGGGGTTTGTAAGGCCCTTTGATTGAAGAAGCTTCTTCAGTCATCCTCTTCAAATCTATAACTTGATTGGACAGTTTTTGAACGACTTTCTGTAAGTTTTCTAAATTTGAGCTTTCCGGTTGGGCTTTATTTTGGGAAGGTCTAGGGAGGATTTCGATTTTATTTTTGGAAGATGAACTAGTCTCTATTTCGTTGCTAGTAGTGTCTTTTAATATGAGAATGTTTTTCTCGATCTGACTGGGCTATTCGAAGGCTTCTAACAATGTGGTTTTCTTAGATATTTTTACCCAAATGTCTATGCTTTGATGTAAGGATTTTGTATAATATGCTATGATAAGATTCTCGGCAGGCATCGAATCTGTAGGGATTCGGTTCTTCAGTGTTAAGAACCTTTGATTAAAGTCTTTGATCTTCTCTTTGGGGTTCATTCTTAAACTAGAAATCTCCATGACTAGAACTTCTGGAGACTTGTCATCTCCAACCTTCTCAAGAAAGCAGGATTCAAACTTCTCCCATGACATGATGGTATGGGGTTGTTGGTAAAAGTACCAAGTAGAGGCATTGCCCTCAAAGGTGTAGGCAAACAATCTACACACTACATCTTTGTGCTCGACACTACAGAGTCGAATGGCTAACATAAAATTTTTGATGTGATCTTCGGTGATCTGTTTAGAGTCCGGGTTGAATTTAGGGAGCCACTTCTCCGGGTGTTTGGGTAAGGGATACTAAGGCCTAGGTATGTCCATTGCATCTTGGTCGAGCCAGGGTCTGGCGGGATTTTTCTGGTTGTCCATAGGTGTAGGTGGTGTTGAAGTTTGGGATGAGGAACTAACTTCGTCAGAGGACTCTTCTCCAGAAGAAGGAGATGAAGGAGGTGGTGATGGTGGTATACCAGATCCTTCTGCTGCAGGAGTGAGGATTGGATCTGTAGGGTTTAAAGTAAGGTCAATGCCTCCAAGTTGTTCTCTGATATCAGAGAAGTCTAATGGTTGGTCCAAAGGTTAGTTTGGTTGTCTTAAATGGGCGAAGGCATTGTGTGTTCTTATGAGAGATTGACAAACAATCTCTTGTATGTCACCACCCGTAGGATTTGGGGTTATTGGTTCAATTGTGATCTGTAGATCATCGTTTCATGTGGTTGTTGTTTGAGGGACAATGTTTTCATTTGAATGACTTCTAGTCACTATAGGTGAGAAGGTAGGTGGTGGAGGATTCTTACGACCACAACATGCCATTAATAATTTTCAGGCCCTCCTTCTAGCACCATTTGTTGATGGGCAAAATTGACCGCTCGTCAACTGGAGGAGTGAATCTAGTCCGGGGTTGTCTACTTAACCCAATATGTTTGGATTCATCCACTCCGATGGGTTTAGAGGCTACGTTAGCCGATCTAAGTCCTAAGAAAGTAAAAAAACAAAACTAAAGAAGAAAACTTAATAAAAACCACTGGCTGAAAATTATGTACAAATCTATAATATACTTACAGTTCACTAACTAATATTTATAAAATAGCTCTACGATATATCTATAGGATCATATCTCTAATATATGTGTAATATTTACAAAATGCAAATTTTAATCTAAATCTGCGAAACTCAAATATGGATTGATTTATGACAGCAAAACTATCATTCTTTTTGATTTTTTATAACTTTTATAAACAAGAAACGAAATAGCTAACTGTCTAATTGAAAACAGAGAGAAATAGTAGAATGTGTTTAGATTACAAGAACTTTCTATATTAATTATACTAATAAAATAAAACTAGCAAACTGACCTGTAATCGCATCTCTTATTTGTCATGTGTATAGTATCCAATTTTGTTGTTTGATGGAGTAAACCACAACAAATTTTCCAAATTCTTCTCATAAAAACGAAGCAGTAATGATTGAATTCTAATGACAGAACATATAAGAGAAGTAGTGACAACAATTTTATGATTTTACAAATGGTCACATTAAGATAAATCTAGCTGTAAAAATTTCTATATAACTGCTCATTGAATAAAGAAGATTAATCTTCTAATCATCAAATTTGAATGGAGTAATTGTTGTATATAATATGAGGGACATAAAATGTGGACACCATATAAATTTCATCACATCAATCTATAATAAACCATGATATCTAAAGTAGTCACAATTTAATTACAAATCAAAATGACCAAAACTTGAATAAAAATACGATATATCAAAGCTAAAGCTATACCAATATCCATTTCCATTCAAGTCTGTTAATCATAAATCCATACTTTCTGCTCCCAGGCAGCAATGGTTCTTAGTTTACAAAACAATACATTTATAAAGGTCACAGGATCAAAACGTTTCCTGTGGAAATCATTTGATTTGTCCCAAAAAAAGTGGGGGATGCAACCTCCCAGATTCTACTTGTTATCAAAACTAACATCCTATTCTAAAACAACATAAAGAAATAGCATGCTGAGAGATGCCATCAGTGGTTCAAATCTTTTCTAGAAATCCTAGGTACCTGAAAACACATAAGAATAAAAGATTCCAAATTGCATTTTTGGTTGTAAAAACAAGAAATTCGAATTTTAGTAACTAGCTACAAAATCTCACGATTCTGTAACTAGTTATAATTATAACTAGAATCGTATTTTATTGAATCAATCAAAATAGACTAGATGTAATATGTGCAAACAAATCATGTATTCTAATTAAAATAAAATAAAATCATCCTAAACTTATTTTTAAACACCATACCTCAGATTAAGGAATTTGACTTTATCAAGCAATCTTTGAATTCACAATGGCAGTCGCTGCTTCCACGTTCTTAAAAACAACAGACCCTATGGTTTTTTGTCATTTATCTTTGGTTTGGGCTATGGATTGTAGTCTTCCATTCTCTTTTGTTAGAAAATTCACCTAGTCTTCCAGGGATTTGATCTGAGACTGAAGTAAAGGCACGTCTGTGTAATACCTATCGAGCCAAGACTGACATTCGTTACATTGTGGTTGATTAGACTATGTATTAGCAGTGATGGTATTAACAGGTGGGGAATTTTCCATCTGACCTGTAGGTTCACTATTGAGTTTGACTCTAGGGAAATTGAGGTTGTCTTTAAGACATAGTGGAAGGTTTGTAACATAATCATAGGGTTTACCAGAGCAAAGTCCATACGAATATGGATATTGTTCAATTAGAAACCTTTCAATTTCCGAATCAGAATCCTCACTTAACACAATTGTTTTTTTGTCTGCACAGGACTTAGGCTTATTTCGGGCACATCGTGAAACCCAAAGAGCAGATTTTTTGCTTTTATAATTGATATCAACATTGCCTTTACACTTTTTCTTTGCGGATTTTTTAACAGACTTAACACCACCTTTGGGATACGAATCTGGTAGAGTATCGGATTGGGTAGTGTCTGGATAGGTCGAGGGTTCCACATTAGAAATAGGATCACAGGGCAAGAGTGAAATAGGAGGGATGGTGGGCTCGATGAGGGTTTCTGTGACAACAGAATTGTCAATTTGTCCTATTTCACTGCTAGAAAAACCATTTCTTAATAGGAAGGCATCCCAACAATCACCGTTTAATTTCAACTGATGAACAATAATAATCTTGATCAAACAATGGTGGAATAGGCTAGAATCAGATTTCTACCTTTTAAAATGATTTTCCATTTTGTATAAGCTTCGAAGGAGAAAATAGGGTATGTTTAGGGGAAAATCGATGAAACTCATGAGCAACCACAAGTGATATAAGAAAACCAAACCATATCTCCCCTCACAGGTAACAAACTGTTTGACAATAGCTAATAGATCATGCCATCTAGGTTTTAGAGTTGATACAGGCATACCTCTGTCACAGCTGGTAATCTTCCTTGAGGTGAACAACAATGACCAGGGAACCTCTTCAACCTTTGAGTTTTTAAACCACTTTTGTCCCACGGATGGAAGACTGGTGTCTTGGCTGATAAAATTTTTGTTTAACTCAAGCTGGACATCTCCTATTTTAGCTCTGCAACCATCGAACGTTAACGCAAATTCCTGAGCGAATGTTAAATTAAAACCCTCAAACTTTTCAACAAAGACATGCCAGCCATTCCTTTCTAAGTCTTCTCGGGCATTATCAAACGATAACAATTTCTGGACAACGTTAGTCTCAATTCTCACTACAGGGGCCATGGCTAACAAAAAGGAATTGACAAGGGATTCAGCGATAGGGTTTGATAGAAAAGGAACAGAGCCATTGCCCCAAGCTTCCTAAACACAATGCAAAGAGAGCTCAAAATGGTAGGCAGGAGTGTTAATTGATATGCATGTGAGAAAAAATGTGTAGATCGAGGCCATGCAAAAACATCATACCCCACTGTACTTGGAATGAGACCTCGGCCTAATGGTACACACAGAAATCATAACAGTTGAAAACTATCATATGCATATCCACAATTTAATAAAATCAACATGTCAAATAAACAATTGAATCAAAGATTTTATAAGTCAAAAACCACATTAATATTAGTCGAATGCTAAATGGGTGGTGGTTTAATACATATGTAACCAAGGTGTGTTTGAGACCAAGGGGTTATAACCATGAAAACAACCATTTTCATGACAAAGTAAGACAAATCGACAATAAACCATATGAACATTAACCCTTTGATGAAATCAAACATGAATTCCAGCTGTGAGTATTAAATCGAAAAGTAGGTACGCAGAAAGCGACGAGTAACAAGTGTTGTTTAATGAAAAAGATTGTGATGAGTGACGAGAATTTTAAAAACCTTGTGTAGGCATCTTGTAAAAATAGAGATTAATATGGCTGCCAATAGGCCTCTAGAAGATAGACAATCAATAACCATTGATTTATTCCTCACATGAATTCTCAACTCTTGATTTGCTAATTCCCCCCATTTATCCCATATGCATTGGGGAATTGATCCAGGTAGATATTGGTGGTCAACTACATGTTCCACTAATTATGAATTGTTCCACATCTTGGTAGTTTTTCTATAGTTTTTCAAGTCCCAAACTTTTGGCATTGTTTTGAGGCTCTAAACGACCTTTTCTTGGTGTGAAAGTGCTTAGCATGTAGCCAAAGGTAGATGCTAGGATATTCATAATGTTTTCTTCTCGGCTAGAAATTTTTGGCGGGCTACCAATCACCTCAAATGGATATCGTATGCAAAATTTATGATGCTAGGCTAATCAAAATGTTTTCTTCTCAGCTAGAACTTTCTAGAAGGCTATCGAGAACCTAAAATGGAGATCATATGAAAAAGTTACACCCCTAAGAAGTTGACATATCAACTAACCACATTGGGGCCCACAAACCATTTGGTGTTTCATATTTTGGGGTTAGGGTTTTGGATGTTTAGTTTTTTTCATTGATTCTTTATGTTAAAAGGACTTTTCAGCCTCTTTGTAAGACACGTCTCACTATTCAAGGATAAGCTACCACCATTCTACTTGTTATTAATATTAACTACAGACATGTGGTTTAATGAAAACTATGAAGAGAAACGAATAAACATCGATTGAACCCAAGGAAACGAGAACATCTCTCTTTCTCTATGTTCACATATTTTATCTCTATAAAGGTCTCTCACAATGTTGATTAGATTTATTTTGTTGCATTGGTAATGTTTTGTGTATATGTTATCCGCCATTGGTTACAACATTGGTATATGATATTTGATTATTATTTGAGAACATTTGGCATTGGCCTCTTGACAACTTTGTATGTAATTCATGCCATCCCCATTATTTCAATAGATACATAATGGTAACAAAAATTATATTTAATACTTAATGTAAATATCTCAAAAATCCATTTTGTAGGTTTGGTCAAGCTCAATGTAAAGATAATGCATAGTTTTTATTTGTTTCACACAAAATAATGTTGTAGATTTTGTTTGGGATAAAGAAACTTGGTGAAATTTTCTAACTTGTATGTCCTTGATTAATTTTGGATGTGAGTCTACACAAAATGAACCTTCTCAACATCACAAAAACCTAAAATTGCGATTACAATAGTGAGAATTGTGATTCTATTCATTCAATTTTCTACATCATCAAATCATCACTTCTTTGTTCTCTAAGTTGATCATTCCCTTTTTATCGATTCCAAATATCATTATCTATCACACTCTTTCAATTTCTTCTTGTTATTTCTAGAAATGATACTTCACATGTCAAATATTTTGAGAACACCCTATAGCTTTGTTTCCTCATGCCCCACACCCAAGATCTATGAGATGTATGAATTGTAGAAATAATTCTTGCAGAAACACTTTTTTATCCTTGGGAATTCTTAAGTAAACTATGGAAAGTGTAACATAATCATTACTATTATCAAATCTATGCATTAGGTATTACACTGTAACATTGATCCAGGTGGATATTGGTGGCCACCAACCTATTCCAACTGGCTCCTCTTGTCCTTTTTTAGTTCAAGATGTTCTTATGTACTTCTTTGTAATTGTCGATTCTACACTTTTTGGGATGTCTGAAGCCCTACACATATTCCAGGTGGATATTGGTGGCCCCTAACCTAATCCAACTAGATTAATTTGTATGTTTTCATGTCAACACATCTTGATATACCCAAGGCCATTTTCGAGCCCTTAACATTGTCATTTTGGCTTGCCACGGTCAAACTGTAGACAGAGTAAGAGTTTGGTGGTGTAATGTGTATCTCTCTAAAATACCTTTCCAACAGGTGATCACACACCTAAAATAAAGGTTGTATGAAAAATTTACAACCCTAGGAAGTTGAGGTACCAACTTACCCATAGGGTCCCACATGAATTTTGGTGTTTCACTGCCAAGGGTTAGGTTTTTAGATGTCTAGGGTTTTGGAATTCATGAGTAATATCAAAATGGCCTCTGGAGCCTCTTTGTAATTCATTCTTCTTAGATGGATGCACGTAGAAGCCACATCTCTTCTCAGAGATAACTACCACCATTCGATCAAGTGTTTCAGTTCTGCAGTTTTACAGTTTTAGCCTATTTCATTTATTCAATAGAAGATATTGTTCAATGGATATCTTTGTTGTTATTCATATCTTTGTGTTTATTGTATCCATTCTATTAATTAGTTCGGTCTGCTCCTAAAACTGGATCAGTGGTATCAGAGCGGCCTACTCTTCATTTATTTTTCTTCGTGCATGTCCTTAACAAGATCTGGGTACAATAAATTGGGACTCTAACCAATCGATTCGTTGCAAGATCAGTCACACAGAGCCCAAAAACAACCCATGGGAGATGAAAATAAAGATGATGGAGCAGAAGATCCTTTTAAAATGTTGCTCGAGGAAACCCTTGCATGAAAAAGGAATGAAATGATGGACAAATTTGTGCATATCCTTCGATAGTTTCCCATAGGAGAAGCATCTTCATCAAGAGACCATGCAACCCCCTTCAAGGTACAAGTAAATTTTTATATTCCATTATTTGAAGGACTCATATATGATAGTATTGTAGATAAATGGTTGAATATGCTTGAATGGTATTTTTTGGACCACAATTTTTCCGATAGAGAAAAGATTACTTTTGCACTCCTCAAGATTGTCCCCCATGTTAAGGACTGGTGGGACACTTACTATGAAAAAAGGACCATAGAAGAATCTACAATATTTGTGGTTTCCCCTACATGGTATTCCTTTCAGGATGCCATTAAAGAAAAATAATACCATGTAGGAAGCTACGAGTACCAGTACACCAGATGGACCACCTTGCATCAAGAAAGGGATGAGACAGTACTAGATTTCACCAATATTTTCCATACCCTGCGCACCAAATTGGGTATCAAAGAATCTAAGGGACATCCGGTGCTCAAATACCACGGTTGTTTGCATATATACAGTCAAACATAAATGGAGTTTCTCGACATCACCTCATTAGGTACAACTTATCAATACACTGTCAAGATTGAGCAGAAATATAAGCAGAAGAGGCGAGAGTTTGGATCTGCAAACTCCTTCTTGTTCCTGAGATTAAACTTAAGGCTCAAAGAATAATGTCAGGCATCTAGAAATTTTTTAAGAGAGTTTGTTTTAAAGTGTTTTTTCTACCTTAGTTGTATGAGAAAAAATCCTTAAATGAAATTAACAGTTTGACAACACATAGGTCGTATTTCGTATCTAAGCCAAAATTGCAATATCAAATAGTATGAGATGAAAATACAAAACTGTAAAACATAGCAGGGAATCTATTATGGAAGAGTCCTACCTTGTTTGTAGTAGAGGAAAAGAGATAGTGTAACCTTGAATAACGCCCAAAATGCAGTAATCTACACAAAAAGCAGGTCTTGATTTACTCACAGTAAATGAAGAGGAAAAACTGCTTACTTAATAAAATATTGAGACCTTGTGATTACAGTAGTTGTTGTACTAAATTGTAACCAAACATTTATCAAGGAACACATAAAGGAATGTTGAGAAATGGAAAACAAAAGAAACACATAACGCAGATTTAACAAAACCTGGAATATATGTCTTCACTTGTATTCATACTCTATAAGGATACTTTTCCTTATTACAATTGGTAAGAAGCAGCCTGAAATAAGTCTTTAATCTATGTATTTATACAAAATCATCTCATCTCAAAATGGTTGGACTTCTCATAATTCCAAAAATAGTAAATTTTACAATATGTAAAACTGAAAACTTTCGTTGGCCTTCTCCTCTGTCTCTTTGTCTTCTAGCAAAGGAATTTCTTATCCTCATCCTTTAGCTTGGAAAAAACTGTCATCTGATCCTGACCTATATGAGTCGTATGCACATGTTTTTACTTGTTTCCATATGTGTTGGCTTTCCCATATTTGACACATTAGATGCATATGCTCACTAAATGTACCACCAACCCAGAAGGTGAAGTTGCCTCATCTGCTTCAAAAATGTATAAATTATTTTTTATCCGGGGCAACCTTTCCTATATCTTATTTCATCCCAAAGATGTGGCCTATAATTGCATGCTTGTACTTACTATCCATTTGTTTATTTGGATAAGATCAAGTTGGTTCATTTGTTGGATGATTGCCATGGCCTCTTATTTTCTTGTCCTAGAGTTACATTGGTTCCTTGCTAAGCCAATATTCCCTAGGGATTTGGAGATATTATTTCCTTCAACATCAAGTAGCCCTTTTTCTAGTGAAGATATTGGTTCTAGACAAGCTTCATGTACCTCTCTAGAAAATCTTTTTCTTTCGGCAAGATTTGATTCCCATGGCTTCAAAATTATGTCACCTTTGGTTTTCTTAGATAGAGACAGTCAAGGAGCTGCCGATACATCATATTTTGGTACTATAAAGATAGCCTCTTGAAACTTAGCTTGAGATGCATGGGCTTCCCTTTCTTTAATGTAAATTTTATTATGGGAAAGGTCTACCACTCGATAACAATTTTGAATAGCTTCCACTTTTGTAAAAATATCTTGTTGGGCTGATTGTAGCTTCTCATGTACTTCCAGTGCTTGATCTTGGAAAAATTCCATATCTATTGTTGTACCTTCAACCAATTCTATCTTTTGTAGTTTCTTGACTAATTCTTCATGTTGAGTGACCAACCCTCTATTGGCCTATGAGTTTTGATGGAGCTCATCGAGGTTATCTTTCCATTGTTGGATCTGATGTCTCACATTGGCTATGACTTGCTCAAACTCTTTGTTCATCTTATTTAGTACATACCTTTCCATGGTCATCATCTGTTCTTGCAACTGCCTTACCAACATAGTTTTTTGTTTCAGCTGATCCACTAGATTTTCTACTGAACACTGATTGGATGTGGCAAAGGAACCTAATGAGCCTGCCATTTCTATAGCAAATTATGTATAATCTAGACCATGTCCATCATACAACATTCCTTTCCTTTTTAATTTTGTACCATATTTTTTATGTGTTTCTCTTTTAACTATGGTCGTTCTTTTCTTACTGAAAAATAAGTCTGAAGGAGGCAGTTCTTCGGCTGAAATCGAAGTAAGGTCCTTTATAAATATGACTTTGGCATTGGGATTTACTTGAATCGACTATAAAGGTGTTAATGACATAATGGGGATACCTATCTCTATGGATGGATGTTTATTTGTTGTGTTGGTAGCTATTTTATCTGGTGTAGACAACGATGTATCCTGTCCCTTTTTTTGAAAATATTCATTCTGAGAATTTGTTTGAGTGCCTGGTGGGTTTGGTAATGAAGTCTCCACTCCCTGCATTGAGACTTTTGTATTCTTCAGATTTTCCTCAGTACTCTGTTGGTCATAAATTCCTTCCTCTAAGCCCTAAGGTGTAGCTTCCATTGTATACGAATGTGCTATTGGCTCCCCATATAATACATTTGGAAAAATATTATTTCTATGCTTTTGAAAATTATAGAAAATAGATAATTCATCGGGAGATTGAGTTCGGACTATGCTGCATACTTCCTCATATGACCTAACTCCCCTGAATACTTCATCCTGAGGGGAAATATCATGCACATACTTCCTTAAATTGTATTGAGTCAGATGATCTTCCACGATCTTATGGGGATCGTGGCATTTAAACTCAATATCAACTAACTTGACGTCTTCTAGAGCCACAACCTATACTTTTGAATGGTCAAAATATTGCAACAAAAACATACCAACCTAAAGAGGGAAGTTTGGCCATACCTTTTTCTAGGCCGCTTTCAATTCTTTACTAATGCCCCATGTCATGGCCTAATAATCCACCTCTCGGCATACCAGTCGATCTGGTAAAATTTTTGGGAGAGCATGGGGGGGAACCGAGCACCAAAAAACCCTGATATAGGAAAATTTTTCCTCAATATATCAGTCTAATACTTTTCCCAAGTTAGCCATGATTCTGTCTGAAATTCTGGGAGGTGGGAAATCGTACAGGGAGATATGAATTGGAACCACTACATAATGACATATTTCATAGAAGAAATGCTTGGCTTTTTCCTCCCACAACTTGGAGTGATAGAAATGGATAGGCTCGATGTTGGTCGGGTTCCAACTCCAGCTCATCAAAGGGAAAGGAGTGATAAAAAAAATGGAATCCATGATGTATGTCGACATGTATAAAGGAGAAGGTTTCTGATTGGACTTTTCCAATTTGTACCCTATGATTTCTTTGGCCAGGTTGTCTAATAACATCTTGGCCCAGTTGAAAGAATAGACCTCGGTCACTTCATTCATAATCAGTACCCTTGCCAGCAGGAAATGAGAGGAGTCCTTTTTCCCGAATATGCTACATAGAATCATAGCCACATAAATCATATGGGCATGTAACGATGTTGTGGCATATATCCCATGAGTGTCGACTCTGAATTTCTCAGGATGCCCCCACCATTTCTTGATTAAATCTATGTAGTTTTTCCCATAATGTGTGCACTCCTGTTGGTCAAACTCCATTATGAATTCAATATTGTAACTATATTTAAAAATGAGGGATAATTTATACATTACTTTAATATACTCTGGTCGAAAAGACCCAACAACAACCTTCTGTGAATTGCAAATGCTCTTGGTTTATATGTCGACGTTCTCTAGGGCCCAGCCTATATTGTTGTTATACGGCATGAACCTCATCCATGTAGCTATCTTTTTTATCTCTGACTCAGCTATATCCCTGAGTTTAGTTGCATGGGTTTCAGTTACTTCGTCACCTGAATCCTCTGGGCAATTTATCAGCTTGTGCTGTAGAATATTGAATACCTGTGTCCAGGATTTCACGGTATCTATGACTCTCAGTGAGGTGTCTAAGAGAACATATGTTTTCGGATCTATGCTCTCACCATATTCTTTATCCATTTTCCACGGTGCCATGATATTAATGAAATCAAAACTATGTTTCCTATTACAGAAGAATGTGTGAGCTTATTCAGCTGGCTTAAAACTTGATATTCTACGAGAATGAAAATATAATTCAAAATCTAATATTCTTATTCACCTTAAGCGTATTTATTTATGAATACTTTTACTAATGAAAAAATCATCTACCTTAATGAAGAATCTTGGCAACGATCTGCAATCTATATTGAAATCATTTCCATTTATTCGCGATTAATGCCATAAATATTGGTGGTTCGTGATCGGGAACTTGGATGAAACAGGTTTGAAAATTCTCGAATCGCGAACACATGAGAAATTAATTATGATATAATATTGTTTAAGATATTAATTAATCATGTTTAACATTGAACGTTTTCAGGTATTCAGGCTTCGGGATTTTAATGAGTAGCTCGAGATAGAATCCTCAAAACCCGAAACTGTGAAATGATTAATTATCGGATAATCATTTTTAGTTTTAATTAACCCTTTTTAAGTTTGAAATGTTTTAGAAGTTTGGAATTCAGATATTTCAAGATGTGAGGGCTGATAAACGTCCTAACTTACAAAGTACAAACTTATTAACCATCTTTAATCGAGATTAACTTAATTAATTAAGATTTGATATTTTAGGATTTTACCACTTCGTGGAATTGAAAGTTAGTTCCTTGTTATATTCCTGAAAGGCTATTACCCGTAGTGATGTGTCGAAGATGACGTCATTTTAGATGACGTGTCGAGGCTAGGGGGTGCCAAGTGTTAATTAGAATCATATGAATCTTTAGATGAAAAGCTCGGATAAAGGTGCCATGTGTTGACTCGGGGAAGATTTAAAACGTACATGTGTACCATGACTCATGTCTTTCAAAAGTAGGTGAAAAAGTGATAACGGATATATTTGGGTTTCGGGATTTTTAAAGTTATGACTTCTTGAAACGTCTGAAGCATGAAGCTCCGAAGTGGCCTCTAGTGAATTATCTCTTTAACCATTTGGCAGCTCCACAAATCCGAAGATATTTAGGATCATTCGTTTAGAAGGAAGACTTCATCAACGACGTATATCATGCAAGTCTTATTCTTATTTAACAAGGAATGAAATTTATTTAAAGTCTAAAAGTTTAGAAATATATATTTTTCAACATGGGCTCCATCTGGGAATCACGTCTCCCTATCAGGCATGGAAGAATAGTAGACCAAGTGCCTTCATTAGGTAAATGGAGTCATTGTTGTGTTCCTGGGGAACAAATTTGGGAAAATTATACAGAGAAAAATCAAACTTCAGCCATCTCTCAGAAAACTTTCAAAACACAATCAATTACTGATCTCAAGTTAGGCTATTAACAAGTTTCCTTTTTTTGAAACTGATTCTAGATTTGCTTAAGATAATTAAAAAAACTTTAACTGAACTATCATACTTCGGTCGATTTTGTTCACTTCAAGGAAAAGTAATTTTAATGATTTATTCAGGGAATCCCTGGTCGATATAGGATGCAAATATTATCGGAAAGAGAACTAGCTACCAGAGTATGTTTATACATGTACAAAAACCTTACAGATATCATAGATATTTATTTCCTTCCAACGAGCCTCTTCAGTACCCCAGTGAAGTTATCTACATCTCCCATTGAATTTCCTTTCACCACTTCAAATAGCATTTTTTCATTTTATTTGAGATGAGGGCAATCATTTATGAATATCCTTTCATCATCTCTTTTGGAAAAAATTGGGGCAATCGATTTTACGAATTTCCTTTCACCATTTGTCTTGGACTAGATGGGGGCAATCAATTTATGAATTTCCATTAACCATCTATCTTATATGTTTTATATATTTTTGAAGTGGGGGAAATCAACTTGTATGTGTCATATAGGGATGATATCTTCTTAAGATTTCACAATGAAGGCCTATCAACAATTTTTTATTGTACTCTGAGGTAGATCTCTCTCGATCTTCAATACATCTTTTCCTATAGGGAATATTTTATTGGGAACTTTTATTTTCCAGGGATTTTCCTTGAGTAGGTTTATCAGTGAAAATATGATAGAAGAGATAAAGTTATCAAGATTAGCCTAGACATACTTTCTTTAAGTTGGAATTAAAAGAACATAAATATTTTTGCCTAGTCTTATTTTAAAGATATGTTTTTAAGTTTTCAAAGTCAGTGGGAAATCTTTTCTTTCTATGAAGATTTAAGGACAGGTTATGAAGATTTAAGGACAGGTCGTGAAAATCAAAATAGAGTAAAATCTCAGAGATAGGAAAAGTGAAATAGAATGAGGGATGAGAGGGTTTGGCATAAAAGAATCTCACTTCCACACAGTCCACTTTTCAATTGCCAACTTCTCTTCTTTCTATTTTTATCTCATTTTACTTTTATTTGGAGGTTTTCAGATCTATACTTTTCCGATCTTTGATCAGGTGATCATTTTTACATGAGTAGAATTATGCTAAGATTCGATGAGATTTATTTTATCATTTTAGATTGAAAAATAAGCATAGAAGTTCATACCTTGGATTTCATTTATATTTGCAACCTAACCAATTATTAATTCATCACCTGTTTGAGAAAAAAAAACTTATTCTAGAAACTGAGCGTTGAATTCTGATATCTCCTTATTCCTCATCTGATGATAAATGTCCTACAAAAAGAAACAAACAGAGAGTTCCGCAAAATAGAAATGATATACAGTACAAACATTTTCTTTTTTTCTTTTCAGAGTATTAAATAAAACTAGGTTTATAAAAAGTAAAATTCAGGTATCCTATGAAGGAAAATAAAGTTTCAAAAGTAAACAGAAACCAAGCCACTATATACCATGGTACTGTGAAACATTTTTATTGCATGAAATGTTTTAGATAACACCCGTTTATAGGGGTGTCAAAAAATTTCTTGTCGAGATTCTCTGGTAGGAATGAATTCTTACCCTCTGTAGATGAAATCCTCAATGGTCTGAACCATAGGTGATCAAACTTATCATGTTTACTTGGATCTTCTTTCCTGACATCCCATTTCAAAACTAAATGACTAAAAAGAAATTCCCTATATTTCTCTTTTTTTTCGAAAAGGGATTTCATATTATCTTGGTATTTTTGAAGTCTGACATCGACTTCGGCCCTGTTTTATTGGACTTCGATTATTTGTTTTATCCTCCTCATTATGTCATTTGGATCTTCATTCATGTCTTGCCACAACTTTATTACTAGAAGAGATAGATTAATAGGGAGGACAATGTCGGTGCCATAAACCATTTGGAAAGGAGACACGCCTATTGATTTCTTAGTGTTGATCTGATTTTCCCATAAGGCGTACTTTAGGTGAGCATGACAAGCCTTCCTATTCTCCCTTAATACTTTCTTTATTGTATTCATCAAGATTTTTTTGGATAATTCGGCCAACCCATTTCCCTAAGGATAATAGATTGTAGAATGTCCCAGCACAATGTTGTATTTTTGACAAAAACTTATCATTTCCATAGATTTGAATGCTTGGGTGTTGTCCGTAACTATTTTTTGGGGTCAACCAAATCTGGATAGGATGTTCTCTTCCAAAAATTTTATAACTACCTAATCTATGGCATTCCGAGTTGGAATGGCCTCCACCCATTTTGTGAAATAATCGATAGAAGTTAAAATCCACTTATATATGGCGCTTTATTATGGGTGGATTTATCCTATGAAGTATAGGCACCATTGTTGAAAAGGAGTCTCTGTCTTGACTGGGACCAAAGGTAATGCAGGGATATTATTCTTGCCAGAAAACAGTTGGAAAGGGTTGCAGGCTCTGACTTTATCATTGACATCGGTAAATATCTTTGGCCAATAATATCCATCTCTTAGAATATTGTAGGTCATGGCCCTCCAGGCATGATCTCCTCCACACACTCATTTGGGAAATTCATTTATGACAACGTAGTAAGAAATCTAGAGGATCTTTCCAATATAGTTGTCCTTTGATGATACAATATTTAACTACGTCTAGTTTCAACATTATTGCTTTTGATGGAGTCATATCACTTGGACACTGAAGGGTAAGGATATATGAAATGATATCGTGATACCAGTCATAGGAATAAAATTTATCCTCGATATGGACTCTAGGCGTTTGATCGTCAAGTTCTCCTATGTATGGAACAGGTCCATGTGATTCTAGATGATTTATTCTAGGTTCTTTGAAATTGGACTCTGTTAATATCTTCGCCAATCCCTGAACTTTGACCAGCTTGGTCGGTTTTACTTCTAGATCAAATTCCTAAATTTTGGCTAACCACCGACCTCTTCTACCATCACTGTCTAGCTGTACCAATATATCGTTAAAACAGCTTGTTCGCACATAAGCAATTATTCTGGAGTGCGGTACATATGTCCTGAAATTTTTGAGATCTTTCACCATAGCGTAGGCTTCGTTTTCCAGTATATTGTATCTTAATTTGGTGTCTCTGAGACTTTTACTGAAAAACATAATCGATTGCTCGAAACCTTCTTCATTCTTTTGGAGAAGTACTGCTATGATAGTATTTTTCAATGCAAAAGAAAAGATCAGGAATTCCTTATTATAGTGAGGACTAGCTAATATTGGAGCTTCTCTTATATCTTTCTTAACTTGCTCGAATGATTCCTTAGATTCGAAATTCCATTTGATTTCATTGTCTTTCTTCATCATATCTGTGATTAATTTGACAATTTCAGCAAAGTTAGGGATAAACCTTCTCAAAAAAATTATTTTACCTAAAAAAGACTAGATTTCTTTTTTATTTTTAGGAATGTTTATTGTGTCTATAGCCTTGATTCACTTGGGATCAACATTTATTCCATATTTTGAAACCATATGACCTACAAGTATTTCTTCTTGCATAGCAAAATGAGACTTTTTAGGGTTTAGAGACAAACCAAATTTTCGACTTTTCTCAAAAGTTTGCTTGAGATGAAACATATGTTCTGCATCGGAATTTGAGAAGACTGTTAGATCATCTAAGTAAATAATGGAAAACTTATCTCTCTCACTGATGAAAGATATATCCATTTCTCTTTGGAAGGTAGCCCCTACATTCATCAAACCAAGCAACATTTGATCATACATGAAATTTTCCCATGGAGTAGTGAATGAAGTTTTTTCTTTATCATCTTCGTGGACAACAATTTGGTTATAACCTAAGAAGCCATCAATCATCGACATTCTGTTTTCTCCAACTAATTTTTCCAGGACATGATCCATTTTTGGTAGTGGATAGTTATCTTTCAGGGATGACTGGTTTAAATTTATGAAATCCACACAAAGCCTAATTTATCCACTTTTCTTTCTGATGGGTACCAGATTTGCTACTCAATTAGAATACTTAAGTGGGACAATAATCTTTGCGTCAATAAGCTTCTTGAATTCTCCTTCTATTATAGGTAAGAGGATAGGGTTTATCTGTCTTAGCTTTTTTCTAAAAGGTTTGATACCCTGTCTCAAAGGAATCTTATGTTCAATCACAGAGGTATCATAAGTTTTTAAATCATCATAGGAACAGACAAATACGTCTTTGTATTGTTTAGTAAATTTGACATATTTGTTTTTCTCCTGAACTGAAAGGTATTTAGATAACTTGACTATATTAGGTTCTTCTTTAGTTCCTATGTCACAGTCTTCAACCTCCTCGGGTTGAGTTCGTAGGGTAGATTTCAAGAGTATGCCATCTTTGTCAAACAACCTCTCTAAGGGTATCAGTCCTCTATGGATATGATTGTTCTTAAGTACAAGCATTCAATGATTCATGATCTTATCTTGGAACTTTTTAGGCTCTTCACCTTCTTGCATGATCCAGATAGGATCGTTCTGGTTCTCTTGATCTATATGAGTTTCGGATAACTCATCGACCATTTCTAGAAATTTTTTAATCTGCTCGTCATCTTCAAAGATCTACCAGTGTTTCACATTATTTGGGATTGAAGGCTTTTGGCTCATTTCTATATGATAATTTAGTTTTAGGATAGTAGGATGCATAAAAGTCACAATAGCTTTGGCCAAGGAGTCTGCCTCTTGATTTTCCCTTCTGGGACTGTTATGAATGTTAAATGACAAGAAGAAATTCTCAATCAGATCCAGGGATAATTTTAAGGATGGAAACTTATTTTTAAATGTAGAAATCTTGGCGAATCTTACTAATCCTTCATATGCCAACTATAAATGTTTGGGGATATTTTTGTAAAAATATTGAAATTTATGTGGATTTTATATAGTTTATATAAAATTTTGGCGGTTTTTAAGGTAAAATAATTTTATCCTATAGAATTTGGGCGAATCATTTTTAGAATAGAGAATCTATTTTTGGGAAAAACCATGGAAAATTAGCCTATGAGTGAAATTTAGTCCTTAAATTCAGATCCCAGGCACAATTTCTATATGACCTTAGCCTTGGATGTTTTTCTTGATATTGTTGCATTATTTCTTTTACAATAAGTTTTGCATCACCATAAACTATTGGATTTTCAATTTTTTGTTTGCTAGCAGCCTCCAATCGGAAGACCAGAGCTTCGTACTCAAAGACATTATTAGTATAATCGATTTCCCACTATAACTTGTATGAAAAGGGAATGAAATATTCATATCCAGGTGCAACAAATAACACTCCTACCCCTGCCCCTTTGAAGGATGAAGCACCGTCAAAAAACATTTTCCATACTCCTTCTCTGTTATTTACACTTTTCTGTGTTTTTTCTATTTTTTTGTTTTCCTCTTCTATACAGTCATCAAAATCAGCATCTAATGATAAAATACAATTTACTAGATCCTGACCGGTAGCATAGACTGGATAGTTGTTTGGGTTTTGAGGGTCACTTACAGTATATGATAGTCTAGTCTCTTTGTATAGTCGAGTAAATTGTCCACCAAAAATTGGGATCACAACGTATTTCAAGTCCAGTTGAAGTGTCCATATCACTCTATACCGCCACTATGGTGCATTGGTTCACCTCAAGTCGAACTCATCGAGATATTCAGAGTATATCATGTGTAAATTATTCATTATTCATAACGGTTAATGAGAATTCTTCCATTCTTTCTCTCCTTCTTCTTCTTTCTCCAATTCTCTCTGCAAATGTGTGTATTATTGTTTAGCTATATCTATTTTTTGCATGTTAAACACATTTACATGTGTTACTAGGGTTTCAAGAATTTTATTTTGGGCAACTTGTTTTTCAACTAGTGGTTTAGTAACCACCGCCTCATTTGCTTTGGTTCTTAATATACTTGTAGTATTTTTTTCTCTGGGCCTTAAACTATACTTATGTTGAAGTTCTTCCATAATGGATTCAACGATTCCTTGATATGCAGACTCTCCTAGGTTATCTATACTTTCCTCATTACTAAACATGGGCTCTTGGTCTACAGATCTTTCATAACCCTGTCTAGTTAGATGGGTTTATTGGTCTTCATCACTAAGGTTTTTTATATCCTCTTCTAGCCCCTCATAATTATGCATATCATCTCCTATAAAAAAATTTGTTTTAAAAGGACCTTGTATTGTTTTATCTTCATTTTTTACTTGTCTTTGTTGGGTCTCGTGGTTAGGATTTATCCTAAAATATTTTCAAGCAAATGGATCAGGTTTGGCATGGTCTAGTTCCATTCTAGAAATTTTGTTTAACAAATATTTGATTATATTATCCATGTCATCCATTTTTTCTTCAGTAGACCTCTCTGATTTGGAGGGCCCTACTTGTTCCCTGAAGCATTTAGGTTCTTTAGTTCATGTCTCAATGTTGGATTTTAGTTTACCAGATGCCATCACGTTTGATTCAATTTCTATAGCATCGTATTGCATCCCTGTGAGGGTATCTTTTCTTCTTTCTCTTAAAAGAAGAGCGAAGTCGGGTTCAAAATCCCCTACAAAAGTCACCTTCACTGCAGGTTGAGAGGGTTTAAATTCTGTTGGAATCTTATGACAAAGTTTGTTAAATCTATGAGTAAATTCTAGAACCGACTCGGAGTTCTTCTTTCTCAATGCCCCGAATTCAGTCAAGTAGTAAATATGGTATTTCATTTCTCTCTACTGTCTTAAAAAATCATTTTCTAAATCATCATAGGACCGAAGGGATCCTACCGGGAGTCCTTGAAACCAGATTCTTACTTTCCCTTCGAACATTTGAACTAAAATCCTGGAATAAAAAACTTCATGCTCAATCCCTAATATATCAACAAATTGATCGAAAAAGGTGATATGCTCTGTGGTAGTTAAATCTCCTTCTCTCATAAATTTTGGTAAGTTCTTCATATAACTTTTAGGTAAATCATGAAGGGCAAAGGCGAGGACCAAGGGAGCGTATATGGCCTCTACTTTTGAAAAACTCCTAGTGGGTGGAGGTTGTCCTTGACCACCTCCCCCTCCACCACCACCTCCTCCAGCACCACCTCCAACGAAAGCTATTGAAAGTCTAGGGGATGAACTTCGAGAATTAAAAAGAGGGTTTTCAAAAATTTCTACTAACCGAAGTAGCAACCTTTCAACTTCCTCGGGATGCGACGAAGGGAAATATGGAAAATGATCATTAGGGAAAGTAAAGTCTAGAAAGGGAGGGAATGGAAAACATGGATTTGTTTCTTTAGAGTTACAAGATGTATCTTTTATTCAAACTGTTTGGAGAATCAGAAGTGTCAATTTCAATCTTTATTTCAGGTACAAATTCCTCCAGGTTATCATGCCTAACCTCATACTGGCTAGTCAAGGCCTCCATAGAGGGTGTTTCTTTAATATTATTTTTAGGGGTTGGTTCTTCAATCAGAACCTTAGTATTGACTTGTGTGATTTTCAGTTAGTATTTCTTACCTGTCGATGTGGTAGTCGACTTGAGGTATCCCTTTGGTTTTAATAAATTTTTGGGATTAGATATAGGTGTGGTCTACCTATCATCTAGATTTCTTCTGGTATTCTTTCGATTAAATGCCATCTTATTTGTAGTGGAGTCGCCAAGTGAAAAATAAAAAATAGTTGTAATTCAGTGTTCAACCTTCATTCACTATCAAATATAGAATCTCACCTTGTCATTATCCCAGGGAAAAATAACTTTGTTTCTCCGTCCCTGGCAACGATGCCAAAAATATGTTGTTCCTGAGATTAAACTTAAGGATCAAAGAATAATGTCAGGCATAATGAATTTATTTGAGTGTATTTTAAAGTGTTTTTTCTACCTTAGTTGTATGAGAAAAATTCCTTAAATTAAATTAACAGTTTGACAGCACAGAGGTCGTATTTCATATCTGTGTCGAAATTGCAATATCGAATGGTATGAGATGAAAATAGAAAACTGCAAAACATAGCAGAGCATCAATTACTGAAGAGTCCTACCTTGTTTTTAGTAGAGGAAAAGAGATAGTGTAACCTTGAATAATGCATAAAATGCAGTAATCTACACAGCCAGCAAGTCTTGATTTACTCACAATAAATGCAGAGGAAAAGTTGCTTACTTAATAAATTGCTAATACCTTGTGATTACAATAGTTGTTGTACTAAATTGGAACCAAACATTTATCAAGGAATACATAAAGGAATGCTGAGAAATGGAAAAAAAAAGAAACACATAACCCAGATTTAAGAAAACTTGGAATCTCTATCTGCACTTGTATTAATACTCTATAAGCATAGTTTTCTCTATTACAATCAACAAGAAGTAGCCATAAATATGTATTTAATATATGTTTTTATATAAAATGGTCTCAACTCAAAACGGTTGGACTTTTCATAATTCTAAAAATACTAAATTTTACAATATGTAAAATTGAAAACTTCCATTGGCCTTCTCCTTTGTCTCTTCATCTGTTGGCAGAGGTGTTTCTTCTCCTCATCCTTTACTTGGAAATAGTTGTGATCTGATCTTGACCTGTATGATTCGTATTCACATGTCTTATAATTTGTTTCCATATGTGTTGGATTTCCTGTATTTGACACATTGGATGAATCCTCTCACTAATTGTACCACCAACCCAGAAGGTGCAGTTGTCTCATTTTCTTCAAAAACGTATAACTTATTTTCCATCTGGGGAAACCTTTCCTGTATCTTCTTTTCTCCCAAATATGTGTCCTGTAACTCCATGCTTGGACTTAGGATCCATTTTTTTATTTGGATAAGATCAATTTGGTTCATTTACTGGATTATTTTCATGGCCTCTTATTTTCTTGTCCTACAGTTACATTGGTTCCTTACTATGTCAATATTCCCCAAGGCTTCAGAGATATTATTTCCGTCAACATCAAGTAGACCTTTGTCTAGTGAAGATATCTCTTCTAGACAAGACTCGCTGCTTAGCATTCCACCTCCTGTCTAATAGATTATGGACGCAGAACATAGTCTGAGTGCCCAACACACATATATGCCACAGCCACTTCATTGGCATTTTGTGTACCTCTCTGGCCAATATTTTTCTTTCGGAAATATTTGATTCCCAGACCTTCAAAATTATATTACATCTGGTTTTCTAAGACATAGACAGTTGAGGAGCTGTTGATACATAATATTTTGGTACTAGAAATATAACCTTTTGAAACTTATCCCAAGTTGCATGAGCTTCCCTTTCCTTAATGTAAATGTTATTCAGGGAAAGGTCTACCACCTAGTAACAATTTTGAATGGCTTCAACTTTTGTAAAAGGATCTTGTTGGCTTGATTCCGGCTTCTCATGTACTTCCAATGGTTGAGCTTGGAAAGATGCCCTTTCTACCATTGTACCTTCATCCAAGTATATATTGGATTGTAGTTTCTTGATTAATTCTTCTTGCTGAGTGACCAACCCGCTGTTGTCATGTGTGTTTTGATGGAGCTCATCGAGGTTAGATTTTAGTTGTTGGATCTGATGTCTGTCATCGGCTATGACATTTTCAAACTGTTTGTTCATCTTATTTCTAACATCCATTTCCATGGTCGTCATCTAGTCTTGCAACTGCCTTACCAACAGATTTCTCTGTTTCAACTAATTCGCTAGATTTTCTACTAAACATTGATAGGCCATGGAAAAGGCACCTAATGAGCCTACCATTTCAATAGAGAATTTTCTATCATCTAGACCCTATCCATCATACAAAATTCTTTTCCTTTTGGATATTGTACCATATTTTTGATGCATTTCTCTTTTAACTATGGCCCTTCTCTTCTCACTGAAAAAGAAGTCTGAAGGAGGTATTTCTTTGGCTGAAATCAGAGTAAGGTCCTCTATAAATATGACTTGGTCATTGGGATTTCCTTGACTCAGCTGTAAAGGTGTTAATGACATAATGGGGCTACCTGTCTCTATGGACGGTTGTTGCTTTGTTGTGTTGGTATCCAGTTTATCTGGTGTAGACAGCGATGTATCCTGTCCCTTTTTTTGAAAATCTTTAATATGAGCTATTGTTTGAGTGCTTGGTGGGTTTGGTAATGAAGTCTCCACTCCCTGCATTGAGACTTCGACATTCTTCAGATTTTCCTCAGTACTCTGTTGGTCAGAAATTCCTGCCTCTAATACCTGAGGCATAGCTTCCTATGTAGATGAAGGTGTTATTGGCTCCCCTTGTAATACCTTTGGAAAACTATTCTTTCCATGCTTATGAAAATTGTCAAAATTGGCTAATTGATCGGGAGACAGACTTCAAACTCTACTCAATACTTCCTCATATGAACTGACTGAGAGGTGTCCTTTTTCCTGAATATCCTACATAGAGTCATAGCCACATAGATCATATGGGCTTCCAATGATGCTATGACATATATGATGTGAGTGTTGGCTCTGAATTTCTCAGGATGCCCCCACCAGTCCTTGATTAAATTAGGGTATTTTTTCCCATACTGTGTGCCTGTTGTTGGTCAAACTCCATTATGAATTCAACAATGTAACTGTATTTAAAAATTGGGGATAATTTATACATCACTTGTATATGCTCCAATCGAAAAGACCCAACAATAGCTTTCTGTGAATTGCAAATGCTCCTAGTTGAAATGTCGACGTTCTCTAGGGCCCAGCCTATCATGTTGTTATACAACATGAGCCTCGGTCGCACAACCATCTTGTGTATATCTGACTCAGCTATATCCCTAAGTTTAGTCGCATCTATTTTGGTTACTTCGTCGCCTGAATCCTCTAGGCAATTTATCAACTCATGTTCTATAATATCGAACATCTGTGTCTAGTATTTCACGATATCTATGGTTCTCAGTGAAGTGTCTGAGAGAACATATGTGTTCAAATTTATGCTCTCAATATCTGCTTTATCGATTTTTCGTGGTGACTTGATATTAATGAAATCATAACTGTGTTACCTGCTATAGGATAATGTGTGAGCTTATGCAGCTGGCTTAAGACTTGTTATTTTGCGAGAATGAAAATATAATTCAAAATCCAATATTATTATTCACCTTGAGCATATTGATTTACGAGTACCTTTACTGATGAAAAACTTATTTACCTTAATGAGGAAATCTAGATAGCGATATGCAATCTATATTGAAATCATTGCCATTGATTTGTGATTAATGCCATAAATATTGGTGGTTCGTGATCATGAAATTGGAAGAAATAGGTTTGAAAATTCCTGAATCACGAACTTGTGAGAAATTAATTATGAGATAATATTGTTTAAGATATTAATTAATCATGTTTAACTTTAAATGTTTTTGGGTATTCGGGCTTCGAGATTTTAATGAGTAGCTTGAGATAGAATCCTCGAAACCGTGAAATCATTAATTAACAGATAATTGTTTTTGGTTTTAATTAACCCCTTTTAATTTTGAAATGTTTGGGAAGTTCGGACTTCGAAGATTTCAAGATGTGAGGGATAATAAACGTATGAACTTCCGAAGTATGAAGTTATTAACTGTCTTTAATCGAGATTAACTTAATTAATTAAGATTTGATATTTCAGGATTTTATCGCTTCATGGATTTGAAAGTTAGTTCCTTATTATATTCTCGAAAGGCTATTACCTGTAGTGATGTGTCGAAGATGACATCATTTTAGATGACGTGTCGAGGCCAGGGGGTGCTAAGTGTTAATTAGAATCATGTGAATCTTTAGATTAAAAGCTCAGAGAAAGGTTCCACGTGTTGACTCAGGGAAGATTTAAAACGTACATGTTTACCATGAAACATGTCTTTCAAAAGTTGGTGAAAAATTGATAATGGATATATTCGAGTTTCGAGCTTTTTAAAGTTATGACTTGTTGAAACGCCTGAAGCGCGAAGCTTCGAAGAAGGCTCTGGCAACTTATCTCTTTAACCATTCGGCGTCTCCACAAATATGAAGAGATTTAGGATTGTTCGATTATATGGAAGACTTCATCAATGAAGTATATCATGCGCATCTTATTCTTATTTAACTAGGAATGAAATTTATTCAAATTCTAAAAGTTTAGAAAAATATATATGTTCCAACACTCCCCACATCTGAAGAAGGGAAAAGGAATCCCCAACCCACACAACAAGAGACAAAGAAAAGAGGGCCACTCTCGGGACAACCAATCCAATCCACAACAAAATAAGGGCAATGAAAAGATGAAGGAGTAAAAAGGAAAATGGTGTGAGTACCATAAAATCCCTTGGCACAACACTGAACAATGTTGCTCCAAGCAGTCACTCATGGTCGATATGAAGGCTTCTGATTCAGAGGCCAATTTTGATTTTGAATCAAATCTCAAAGGAGGGAAGAAGATTATCGATGCTAAACCCAGTTCCACTGTCACTACCACCAAATTCCGACCAAGCTAACCAAAATAACTAGAGAAAGGGGAATACCTCTTTCATTCACAAATTCGGGTAAAGGGGGATCCGCCTCATTTCATTGTTGATAGAGGCAGTCAGAAGAACCTGATTTCAACAAAGGCCATAAAGCATCTAGACATTCCAATGAAACAACACCCACAACCCTACACTTCTGGCTAGCTTTGCCAAGGAAGATATCTTTGTGTTAGCCAACTGTGTTGTCTAGCCTACAACATGAAGCCTTTCAAAGATGAGGTGTTGTGTGATATGTATCCCCTTGAAGTTTGTGATGTTATTTTAGGAAAGCCATATTTGTGGAAGCATCATGTTGTGTATGAGTCTATACCCCGTAGTGTTATTATTAGTTTGGGTAGAAAATTGTATAGGATATTAGAGGTAGCGTTGCCTACCACTATTTCTTTAATCTCTGCTAAGCAATGTAGTAAGGTCATTTCATATATTGAGAATTTTGTCTTCTTTGTGAACTATGCTCACAGTAAGCAGAAGGTTATCACCACATCCATTGCCTCTACACAAAGCCTCTCTTTACAGTAGAAGCAAGTGGAAAATATTATGGAAGAATATAGAGGCATCTTCTCCTCACCCACCGGGGTACCGACGCACTGCTAAGTCAAGCATCCAATTAATCTGACCCCCAGTTCACCTCTACCTAATGGACCAATCTATCATTTCTTGTTATTGGAAAATGAAAAAATTAGGTGTCATATCTAAGATCTTATTCAAAAGGGTAACATCAGACCCAGTTCCTCCCCTTGCAAAATCCTGATTGTACTGGTCCATAAGAAGGATGGGACTTGGTGAGTCTGCATTTATTACAGATCCTTAAGAAAAATCATAGTCAAGAACCGATACCCAATTCCCAGGATTCATGACATTCTTAACCAACTCAAGGGGAAAAATTTCTTCAGCAAGATTGACCTCAAGTCTGGCTACCACCAGGTTCCCAACAAACCAACCGATGTATGGAAGACAACCTTCAAATCTAAAGAAGGTATCTTTGAATGGAAGGTCATTCTCTTTAGCTTAACAAATGCACCAACCACTTTCATGAGTTTGATGGATGATGTACTGAGACCCTTCACTAACTCTTTTTTGGTGGTATATTTGGATGACATCGTCATCTTCAACAGAACTTGGGAGGAACACATGCGGCATATTCAACAGGTTCTAAGCACTCTGTAGCAACACAAGCTGTATGCCAACCTGGAAAAACGATCTTTTGGCATGAACAAGGTCCAATACTTGGGCTACATTGTTGATCAGCATGGGGAACATGTTGATCCAGCTAAGATCCAAGTCATATGTGACTAGCCAGCCTTGACCACACTAACTAAGCTTCGAAGCTTCTTGGGACTTGCCAAATTCTATCAACGATTCATGTTTGGATTTGCCCATATTGCATGGGCCCTCGAAAAGGTGACGAAGGGAGGTGGTAGGGACAATTTTTTGAAGGGGAAGGAACAACAACGAGAATTCAATGATCTAAAGCATCGCTTGTGCTCATCTCTAGTAATCTCCTTTCTCAATCTACAACAACCATTTGAGATTGAGACTAATGCATATGAATATGTTGTAGGTGTAATTCTCACTCAACACAGTCATCTGGTGGCATACCATAGTGAGACACTCTTAGATGTTGTCCAGAAATACCCCACCTATGACAAGGAAATGTATTCCATTGTACAAGCTTATCATCAATGGAGACATTACATTCTGGGAAAGGATACAATCATCCACATTGGTCACAAGCCTTTGTAATTCATACAAACACAGGGGAAATTGCAGAATGACCTCCATCAGAAGTGGTCCACCTACCTACAACAGTTCCATCCCAACTTCAAGTATAAGACATGGATCTTAAATCGTGTCACTGATTTCCTCAATTGACCTCTCATGGCTACACTCACCACTATGCTCCATTCCCATGGACATGAGGCATCTGAGTGGCCCCAACTTCATTATCAAGATCCAGAGTTGGCCACCACCTATCAGGTCTTTGGTACATGTGCGACTATCACTGATTTTCACATTTAGGATAGACTACTATGCCATCTATTCCATCTCTATGTTCCTACAAGCGATCATGAAAATATGATTTGGGAATCTCACTATAGTCGGATGGAAGGACATTTTGGCATGGAGAAAACCGTGGCCATTCTTCAAAAACATTTTTATTGGAAAAAAATTCGACAGGACGTCAGCAAGTATATCAGATATTGCATTGCTTGTGTCGTTTCCAAACCAACCATCAAGAAGAAAGTCTTATACAACTCTCTTCCTACTCTCGAGAAGCCTTGGGAATCCATCTGAATGGATTACATGTCTGGCCTTCCATCCACCAAGAAAGGAAATGACTATGTATTTGTGGTCATTGATTGGTTTTCGAAGATGGCCATCCTCACAACCTAAAAGAAGAATATCATAGCGGAAAGTACTCCCAATCTCTTCTTCGAATGAGTGTGGGTCCATTTTAGGATACCATAGACCATCATCTCTGTCTGGGATGATAGGTTCCTTAGCACATTTTGGTCGAGTCTCTAGTCAATGTTGGACACCAAGATCACTAAATCCAATGCTTTCCACCCCCAAAGAGAGGACCAAATAGAGGTCTTGAATAAGATGATTGTGCACATCCTGTGCATGTACAACTCTAAGAATCCACGTACATGGGATGAGAGCCTCCCCTATGTTCAACACAATTACAATAGGTCTCTCCATAGCTCCACTGACCATTGCCCATTTCAAGAGGGGTGGGGTTTCCAATCCTTGAGTCCCATTGATGTTGGACTACCTCTTGCCACTACATAGACAGACTCTTCCCATGTTCAGTCTTAGACCGACAAAGCCACTAGATTCATTGAGAAGATTCAGAACATCCACCAACAAGTCCAAGAGATTTTGCAGAAATCCAAAGATAAGTACAAGAAGTGCCATGATCAACACAGGGTATCGCACCAGTTTCAGGTTGGCGAAAAAGTATGGTTACATTTGCAGAAGGAGCATTTCACAGGGCCCCATCGGAAGCTCCACCCACTTTTCTATGGGCCTTACACTATCACCAAGTCTATGGGTAGCAATTCTTTTGATACCAACACTCCACCCTTTCTTGGCCTACACCCAGTTTTCAATGTGGACCTCCTTCGGCCATATTTTCCACCATTATTGGACACCTCAGAAATCGCAGAACATATGACACCAAAAGAGCTCAACCCTGACCACATGGAAAAATCATCCACTGATCAGATAGTGGATACACAGGTCAAGGGCACTTGCCAGCAGAGGATCCAGCCTTATCAGTTTGTTAAGGTCGAGCATCTCCTACACAAAGGCAGGTGGCTCACCTGGGGCCAAATCTAGCAGAAGTTTCTTCACCTGATGGGGGAACTGAAGGTGGCTTCTGTCCATACACTACGTCAAAAGGAGTCATGCAAGTAGCTATATGGTAGGAAGTGTTATACCACCATTCAGCTAGGGGTAACCATTGAGCCCACTGATGTGTTTTTTCAAAGGAAAAACACCTCAGATATGTTTCCAAACACTTGTAGAAAAATTTTGTTTGACCATCAGTCTGGGAATGATAAGATGAGCTGAGATGCAATTGGGTGCCTTGTAGCTTAAATAGTTCTTGCTAAAAATTGCTTGTGAAAGTTGGGTCATGATCGGAAACAATAGAGTGCGACATGCCATGAAGCGTGAAGACCTAGTTCATTAAAATTTGAGCCACTATGGATGCAATAAATGGGTGTTTAAGAGCGCATAAATGAGCATACTTGGAAAGGCGATCCACAACCACCATTATGACTGATTTATTCCTCGATTTTTGTAAGCCAGTAATAAATTCCATAGTGTGCCTGGAGATTTGACTATTTCTCCCTTGTTGCTATGACACACCTCACATTCAGCGAAAAAATTACGGATGTCCTATTTCATACCATCCCAGAAAAAAGAACGTTTGACCCTGTCATATGTTTTGGTGAACCCTGAGTGCCCTGCTATGGGTGTAGCATGAATCTTAGAAAGTACCATGGATTTAATCTTTGATTGTTTACTTAAATACAAAAGGCCTTTGTAGAGAAGCTCATCCTAGATCCAAGAGTACCCTGGGGGAGCCAGATCCTTGGTATGCAATTGCTGGATCAGACTCGAAGTTTTGGGATTTTGAAGCCATTCCTGGCGCACAACTTGGAGCCAATCTGGTACAATGAAGGAAAGAGAAAAAAGGGATCCTTCTTCTTCATATTTTCAGGACAGTGCATCCACCACTACATTGTCTTTTCCCTTCTTGTAAATGATCTCATAATCATATCCAAAGAGCTTAGTCACCCATTTTTGTTGCTCTTGGGAGTAAATGGGTTGTTCTAGAAAGTACTTGAGGCTTTGATGGTCGATCTTAATTTGGAATCATTTCCCCAAGAGATAAGGGCACCACAGATCAACGGCATGAAAAATAGCCAACATTTCCTTTTCATAAATGGGTTTGCCCATATTCCTTTTAGACAGTTGCTTGTTGGTGAAAGCCAAAGGTCAACCCTCTTGCATAAGGACAGTGTCGATTCCTTTACCTGAGGAATCACTTTCCAACACAAAGGTCTTTGTGAAATCAGGAAGGGCCAGAACCCGAGTGGTGCACATGGTCATCTTCAATGTTTGAAAAGCTTGAGTGGTGGCTGGAATCCAAGTGAAAGAGTTCTTTTTCAGGAGAGTCATGAGAGGTGCTACAATCTTTCCGTAGTTCTTAGCAAACTTGCGATAATACCCTGTTAAGCTCAAAAATCCACACAATATTTTGAGAATCTTTGGGTGCGGCCAGTCTTGCATAGATTCAATATTTTTTGGGTCCACCCTGATGCCATCCTTGCCAACCAATGACCCAAGTATTCTACTTCTGAGGCACCAAAAGAACATTTAGACTGTTTCAGGAAAAGTTGTTGCTGAGAGAGTAGATGGAGAACTTGATCCACATGAGTAAGATGGTCTGTCCAGGTTTTTCTATGGATGAGGATATCGTCAAAGAAAACTAAGACAAAATGATAGAGAAAGGGACAGAAGACATGATTCATGAGGCTTTGGAAGGTGGAGGGGGCATTACACAAGCCAAAGGGCATGACCAAAAACTCATAGTGGCCCTCATGAGTGCAAAAGGCTATCTTGGGAATGTTTTCCTCTTTCATACATATTTGGTGATATCCTGAACGAAGATCAAGTTTAGTAAAGAATTGGGTGCCACTCAATTCAGCCAGGAGGTCATCAATGACAGGAATAGGAAATTTGTCTTTAATGGTTAGTTTATTGAGGGCACAAAAGTCAGGACACATTCTCCAATAACCTTTTCTCTTCTGGACCATGACTATAGGAGAAAAGTAAGGGCTCATACTAGGATGGATAACGCCTGAATTAAGAAGTTCCTCGACTTTTTTCTCAATTTCATTTTTTTGTGAGAAGGGGTGGCGATATGGACGGATATTGGGAGGAAGGCTTTCGAGTACAAGGGGAATGGAATGATCATGAATGCGGGAAGGAGGGAGTCCCTGGGGAGTGGAAAATACCATTTTATGTTTATAAAGGAGGGCTTGTAGGTCATGCGGTACCGGGGGTGTCTCTGTTGCTTGTATGGCATGGAGTTGGGCAATGACACCAGAATGACCTTTTTTGAGCAGATTTTCCATGCAATGTGAACTAAGGACCTTAGGTGAACCAACAATGATGCCTTGGAATTTATATTGGTGGCCTTCCTGGTCGGATTGCATGGTTAATTCCTTAAAATCCATGAGAATGGGACCCAAAGTCCTTAGCCAGTCTGCACCCAACACAATGTCACAACCACCCAGGTTGATAGAAAACGTATGGGATTTGAGGTGGTAGTCATCGATTTGGAGACACACATTTTCACAACGCCCTCCACATTTCATGGAACCACCATTCGCAATCATGATTTGGAAATTGTTGACAACATGGATGTAGCAATGAGTTTCTTGGGCAATGCGATGATGAATAAAATTATGGGTGCTTCCACTATCAACCAGAATGATGACCTTCCGATGCTTGATGTAACCAATTAAATTGAGGGTTTGGGGAGTGGAGAAGTCGGTGAGATCATTGAGGGAAAAGACGTGTTCTACTTTGGGAGGGTCTGAGGGAGGGGTTATGTCAGTGATTTCAGGTGACTCAGACAAAAGGGGAGTTTCAACATCCTCTTCTGAAATATCCTTAGAGATGGCCATAAAAGGATTTTGTTCCTTACACTTGTGGCCCAAGAAATATTTTTCATCACAATTATAAAAAAGGCCTTTGAGTTGGCTTTCAACCATTTTAGACCTGGTCAATTTTTGGATCTTTAATGGGGCGGAGGGAGTAGTGGGATTTATGGGTTTAGGGTGAGGGATAAAGGAAGGTTTATGGTTTTGAGAGGATACAACTTGTTGTGCTTCTTTATCTTTTTTACTATCCTCCACCCAACCTGAAGGTCGAGCCATGAGAACATCGGCCCGAATCTCCTCCTTGAGGCCACTAATAAAACACTCTCAAAAGAAAGCATCAGTCATGCCCTCTGTTCGAAAATCTAGGTGCTCAAATGTAGCTATGAAGTCTTCCATTGTTCCTAATTGTTTCAGCTTTGTCAAACGGCCCAAATGGTTGGTGTCAGTGTCAAAGCGTTCATAAATCTCTACCACAAATTTTGTCCAAGCAATATACCCTTGACGAGAATTTTTTCTCCATTGCCACTAGTGCTAACGTTCTTGATCTAGATGTAGAACACCATACCAACGTTTGGTCAAGTCATCTATAATGTTGTATAAATATAAGTAATGTTCCTTCATGTATGAATCCCTCAAGCGTGGGTTTATGCATGTATTGATAGATCTCTGTGGCTTAAAGACGTCGGAATACGTCTCTACCCTGAAAAAAAATTCCCACAATTTCTGCCAAGGAAAGTGCTCTGATACCACTTGCAAGATACCAGATATAATAAATACGCAGAACAAAAATAAAATGATAGAAATGGAAGAATAATAGTAATATAACCAACATAATCTCCATAATAACACAAAAATGATATAAGAACAACAACATAAATAACACTTTGATTCAGAAAGCAATGTTCACAGGCCTCTTCGAGGGGGCAATATATTAAATTTACAAGATAGCATGTTCATCCAAATGAGTTTTCTTATATATATAGGGGATACACAACTATAAAGCAATGATAATAAACTAACAAAATTATGGTTAAAGTAATAATAACAAATGAGGGTTATGATTAGGGGCTTAACTTGCTCCTCTCATCTTCCAAAGTCACATTTTTTGTTAGCAGGTTCTTTCACTTAGTGAGGTACTCACTGATTATTACTCATGTCCAAGTTCTTTCACTTAATGAGGTACTCACTCATTATTACTCATGTCTATAGTTTCCCTATACATGTTTCAATGGTTATTTCACTTTCTATTATGATTTTTTCATTTTGAATATAAATTGGGATCTTGTCATCTACTACCTTCTTTAAAGAAGAAACATAAAAGAAACTCAAATCTATAGCCCGTATTATTAAAGTAAATTGCTTTTATTAATTAGTATAGTTTAATTTAATGAAATGTTAAAGCTATTAGCATTAGTGAATTAAATCTTAGCCATTGATCTCAAGTGAGGTGATATTTAATATCAACTCTCAATCATTTTGGAGATTAGGGTTAGGTCATAACTCAAGATTATAAAACCAAGTCTAGGGTGAAGGAGGGACATACTTTATATGATTTTGGAGAGAACCAAGGTCACTCTTAGGAGAAAGAAGGAATTTTTCTCAAGGGATGAATCCCAAAGGACTATGATTCAAGGAGATATTGGATAGGTGAGGAAGAAATTTCATATAGAGATCAACTCATGTCAAAGTAGAAGGGAGAATAGGGTCGGCCATAGGAAGATCCGACAAATCGGAGCTACCGCAGCAGGGTGAATTTTTATGTGCTCCAAAGTTCGCTGAGGGTGCATATGTACTCAAGATATAGTGCAGGAAAGTGTGTATGTATATGAGCTATAGTGATCCAGGGAACACATAAGTTTCAGAAAGTGAATGTACAAGGTCATACATCCACAACATAGTTTCTAGGTTTTTCAAGTTCTTTCTATAGTTTTCAGTATTTCTATGTGGGCCATTTTTCCAGTAAGGGAGCACCTATAAGCTTTGATATAATTCTAATGATAAGCTTATTTGAAGGCAATAAATATTTGTGTGTTGTGTGAGATTTGGTTTCTAGTTTTTCTTCCGCTATATTTATTTCCTTTAATTATTCCAGTCAATGTATTTTGTTTTGTGAGTCACAAATCTAATTTACAACAAGAAAAACACTAGTAAACAATTTATCTAGGTGTCGGGATTACGAAATTTGATACGTATCAGAGCTTGCACTCTAAGAGGGAGATCAAATTCAAATACATAGTACTTTATGAAATTAGATTTATTAGATATCATTAATACTCTATAAGGATAGTTTTATTTATTACAATTGGAAAGAAGCAACCATAAATAAGTCTTTGATCTATGTTTTTATACAAAATGGTTTCAACTCAAAACGGTTGGACTTCTCATAATTCTAAAAATACTAAATTTTACAATATGTAAAACTGAAAACTTCCATTGGCCTTCTCCTCTGTCTCTTCGTCCGTTGGTAGAGGCATTTCTTCTCCTCATTCTTTACTTGGAAATAGTTGTCATGTGATCCTGACCTATATGACTCGTATGCACATGTTTTATCACGTGTTTCCATATGTGTTGGATTTAGTGTATTCGACACATTGGATGCATCTGCTCACTAACTGTAACACCAACCCAGAAAGTGCAGTTGCCTCATTTTCTTCAAAAATGTATAACTTCTTTTCTATCTGGAGAAACCTTTCTTGTATCTTCTTTGCTCCCAAATATGTGTCATGTAAATCCATGCTTGGACTTAGTATCCATCTTTTTATTTGGATAAGATCATTTTGGTTCATTTACTGCATGATCGTCATGGCCTCTTCTTTTCTTGTCCTAGAGTTACATTGGTTCCTTGCTATGTCAATCTTTCCTAGGGCTTCAGATATATTATTTCCTTCAACATCAAGTAGACCTTTGTCTAGTGAAGATATTTCTTCTAGACAAGCTTTGTGTACCTCTCTAACCAATATTTTTCTTTCGGCAAGATTTGATTCCCAGGCCTTCAAAATTATGTCACCTCTAATTTGCTAAGACATAGACAGTTGAGGAGATGTTGATACATCATATTTTGGTACTAGACAGATAGCCTTTTGAAACTTATCCTGAGTTGCACAGGATTCCCTTTCTTTAATGTAAATGTTATTCAGAGAAAGGTCTACCACCTAGTAACAATTTTGAATGGCTTCTACTTTTGTAAAAGGATATTGCTCGGTTGATTCCAGCTTCTCATGTACTTCCAGTGCTTGAGCTTGGAAAGATGCCATATCTACTATTGTACCTTCAACCAAGTATACATTGGCTTGTAGTTGCTTGATTAATTTCTCTTGTTAAGTGACCAACTCTTTGTTGTCCTGTGAGTTTTGATGGAGCTCATTGAGGTTAGATTTCAGTTGTTGGATCTCATGTTTATCATCGGCTATGACTTGTTCAAACTCTTTGTTCATCTTATTTCTGACATCCCTTTCCATGGTCATCATCTAGTCTTGCAACTTCCTTACCAACAAATTTCTCTATTTCAGCTAATTCGTTAGATTTTCTACTGAACATTGATTGGCCATGGAAAAGGAACCTAATGAGCCTACCATTTCCCTAAATAATTTTGTATCATCTAGACCCTGTCCATCATACAACGTTCTTTGCCTTTTGGTTGTTGTACCATATTTTTGATGCATTTCTCTTTTAACTATGGCCCTTCTCTTCTTACTGAAAAAGAAGTCTGAAGGAGGCATTTCTTTGGCTGAAATCAGAGTAAGGTCCTCTATAAATATGAATTGGTCATTGGGATTTCCTTGAATCAACTGTAAAATTGTTATGACATAATGGGGCTACCTATCTCTGTGGATGGTTGTTGCTTTTTTGTGTTGATATCCGGTTTATCTGGTGTAGACAGTGATGTATCCTGTCCCTTTTTTTGAAAATCTTCAAGATGAACTTTTGTTTGAGTGCTTGGTGGGTTTGGTAATGAAGTCTCCACTCCCTGTGTTGAGACTTTGAAATTATTTGGATTTTCCTAAGTACTCTATTGGTCAGATCTTCTTGCCTCTAATACCTGAGGCATAGCTTCCTATGTAGATGAAGGTTTTATTGGCTCCCCTTGTAATACCTTTGAAAAAATATTCTTTCTATGCTTCTGAAAATTGTTGAAATTGGCTAATTGATCGGGAGACAGAGTTCAGACTCTACTCAATACTTCCTCATATGACCTGACTCTCCTGAATACTTCATCCTGAGGAGAAATCTCGTGCACATACTTCCTTAAATTTTGTTGAGCCAGGTGATCTTCCGCAATCTTATGGGGATCGTGCCTCTTAAACTCAATATCAACTAACTTGACGTCTTCTAGAGCCGCAACCTCTACTTTCGAATGGCTGAAATCTTACAACGAAAACATACCAACCTGAAAAGGAAAGGTTAGCCATATATTTTTTTGGGCTTCTTTAAATTATTTACTAATTCCCCCTGTCATGGTATGATAAGCCACCTTTTGGCATACCAGTCGATCTGGTTAAAATTTTGGGAGAACATGGGGGGGAACAAAGCACCCAAAAATCCTGATATAGGAAATTTTTTCCTCAATATACGAGTCTGCTATTTTTCCCAGGTTATCCATGATTCTGTTTGAAATTATGGGAGGTTGGAAATTGTATAGGGTGATATGAATCGACACCACTACATAATGAAATATTTCATAGAAGAAATATCTGGCTTTGTCGTCCCACAACTTGGAGTGATAGAAATGGATAGGCTCGGCGCTGGTCAAGTTCCATCTCTAGCTCATCAAAGGGAAAGGAGTGATAAAAAAAATGACATCCATGATGTATACCGACATGTAGAAAGAAGCAGGTTTCCCTTTGAAATTTTCCAATTGGTACCCTGTGATTTCTTTGGCGAGGTTGTCTGATAACATCTTGGCCTAGTTGAAAGAATATCCCTCAACCACTTCATGCATAATTGGTACCCATGCCAGCAGGAAATGAGAGGAGTCATTTTTCCTGAATATTCTACATAGAATCATAGCCACATAGATCATATGGGCATCTAATGATGCTATGACATATATGATGTGAGTGTTGGCTCTGAATTTCTCAGGATTCCCCCACCAGTCCTTGATTAAATTACGATATTTTTTCCCATACTGTGTGCACTCTTTTTGGTCAAACTCCATTATGAATTCATCATTGTAACTGTGTTTAAAAATGGGGAATAATTTATATATTACTTGTATATTTTCCGGTCGAAAAGACCCAACAACAACCTTATGTGAATTGCAAATGCTCCTGGTTGAAATGTCGACGTTCTCCAAGGCCCAATCTATCATTTTGTTATACAACATGAGCCTTGGCTGCACAACCATCTTGTGTATATCTGACTCAACTATATCCCTGATTTTAGTCTCATGGGTTTCGGTTAATTTGTCACCTGAATCCTCTAGGCAATTTATCAACTCATGTTGTAGAATATCGAACACCTGTGTCCAGTATTTCATGGTATCTATGGCTCTCGGTGAAGTGTCTGAGATAACATCTGTGTTCAAATTTACACTCTCACCATCTTCTTTATCCTTTTTTCATGGTGCCATGATATTAATGAAATCAGAACTGTGTTACCTGCTACAGGAGAATGTGTGAGCTTATGCAGTTGGCTTAAAACTTGTTATTTTGCAAGAATGAAAATATAATTCAAAATCCAATATTATTATTCACCTTAAACATATTGATTTACGAGTACCTTTACTGATGAAAAATTAATTTACCTTAATGAGGAGATCTAGGCAACGATCTGCAATCTATATTGAAATCATTGCCATTGATTCATGATTAACGCCATAAATATTGGTGGTTCGTGATTGAGAACTTGGATGAAATAGATTTGAAAATTCCTGAATCGCGAACTTGTGAGAAATTAATTATGAGATAATATTGTTTAATATATTATTTAATCATGTTTAACTTTAAAATTTTTTGGGTATTCGGGCTTCGAGATTTTAATGAGTAGCTCGAGATAGAATCCCCAAAACCTGAAATTGTGAAATGATTAATTATCGGATAATCATTTTTAGTTTTAATTAACCCCTTTTAATTTTGAAATGTTTTGTAAGTTCAGACTTTGAAGATTTCAAGATCTGAGGGATGATAAATGTCTGAACTTCCGAAGTACGAATTTATTAACTGTCTTTAATCGAGATTAACTTAATTAATTAAGATTCGATATTTCAGGATTTTACCGCTTCGTGGATTTGAAAGTTAGTTCCTTATTATATTCTCAAAAGGAAATTACCTGTAGTGATGTGTCGAAGATGACATCATTTTAGATGACATGTCAAGGCCAGGGGGTGCTAAGTGTTAATTAGAATCATGTGAATCTTTAGATTAAAAGCTCAGAGAAAGGTGTCACATGTTGACTCAGTGAAGATTTAAAATGGACATGTTTACCATGAAACATGTCTTTCAAAAGTTGGTGAAAAAGTGATAACACATATATTCGGGTTTCAGGCTTTTTAAAGTTATGACTTGTTGAAACGCCTGAAGTGCGAAGCTTCGAAGAAGACTCTAGCAACTTAGCTCTTTAACCATTTGGTGTTTCCACAAATACTCTCCTATACTCTCCTTTCTCGATCTACAACAACCATTCGAGATTGAGACTGATGCATATGAATATGTTGTAGGTGAAATTCTCACTCAGCATAGTCATCCGGTGGCATACCATAGTGAGACAATCTTAAATGTTGTCCAGAAATACCCCACCTATGACAAGGAAATGTATTCCATTGTACAAGCTTGTCATCAATGGAAACATTACATTCTGGGGAAGGATACAATCATCCACACTAATCACAAGCCTTTGTAATTCATACATACATAGGGGAAATTGCAGAATGACCTCCATCAAAAGTGGTCCACCTACCTGCAACAGTTCCATCCCAACATCAAGTATAAGACATGGATCTTAAATCGTGTCAATGATTTCCTCAATTGACCTCTCGTGGTTGTACTGACCACTATGCTCCATTCCTATGGACATGAGGCATCTGAGTGGCCCCAACTTTATTATCAAGATCTGGACTTAGCCACCACTTATCAGGTCTTGGGTACAGGTGTGACTATCATTGATTTTCACATTTAGGATAGACTATTATGCCATCTAGTCCATCTCTATGTTCCTACAAGTGAGTGTGAAAATATGATTTGTGAATCCCACTACAATCGGATGGCAAGACATTTTGACATGGAGAAAACCATGGCCATTCTTCAGAAACATTTATATTGGCCAAAACTTTGACAGGACATGAGCAAGTATATCAGATCTTACATTTCTTGTGCCATTTCCAAGACAACCATCAAGAATCAAGGATTATACACCCCTCTTCCTTACCTCGAGAAGCCTTGGGAATCCATCTAAATGGATTACATGTCTAGCCTTTTGTCCACCAAGAAAGGAAATGACTGCGTATTTGTGGTCATTGATCAGTTTTCGAAGATGGCCATCCTCACAGCCTGCAAGAAGAATATCACGGTGAAAAGTACTCCCAAGATCTTGTTCGAACAAGTGTGGGTCCATTGTGGGATACCACAGACCATCATCTCTGTCCGGGACAACAGGTTCTTTAGCACATTTTGGTCGAGTCTCTAGTCATTTTTGGACACCAAGATCACTAAATCCAATGCTTTCCACCCCCAAAGAGATGACCAAACAGAGGTCTTCAATCAGATGATTGTGCACATCTCATGCATGTACAACTCTAAGCATCCACGTACATGGGATGAGAGCCTCCCCTATGTTCAACAAAATTACAATAGGGCTCTCCATAGCTCCACCGACCATAGCCCATTTCAGGTGGGGTGGGGATTCCAACCCTTGAGTCCCATTGATGTTGCACTACCTCTTGCCACTACACATACAAAATCTTCCTATGTTTAGGCTTAGACCGACAAAGCCACCAGATTCATTGAGCGGATTTAGCACATCTGCCAATAGGTCCAAGAGATTTTGTAGAAATCCAATGCTAAGTACAAGAAGTGCCATGATCAACACAGGGTATCACACCGTATTTAGGTTGGCGACAAAGTCTGGCTACATTTGCAGAAGGAGCATCTCACAGGGCCCCATCGAAAGCTCCACCCACTTTTCTATGGGCCTTACACTATCACCAAGGCTATGGGTAGCAATTTGTTTGAGCTCAACACTCCACCCTTCCTTGTCCTACACCCAGTTTTGAATGTGGACCTCCTTCTGCCATATTTTCCACCATTATTGGACACCTCAAAAATCGCAAAACATCTGACACCAAAAGAGCTCAACCCTGACTGCATGGAACAAGCATTAAATAATCAGATAGTGGACACACAGGTCAAGGGAACTTGCCAGCAAGGGATCCAGCCTTATCGGGTTGTGAAGGTCGGGCATCTTCTACACCAAGGCAAGTGGCTCACCTCGGGCCAAATCTAGTAGAAGTTTCTTCACCTGATGGGGGAACTCAATGCAATGGAGACCATTGCTTCCTAAGAGGGAGGATTGATCCATGGATATTGGTGGTCACCCACGTATTCCAACTAGATCCTCTTGTCCATTTTTAGTTCAACTCTTTCTTTTATACTTCTTTGTAATTGTGGGCTCTACACTTGTATGGATGTCTGAAGCCCTCACCTAATCCAACATGCTTATTTTGTATGTTTTCATGTCAACACATCTTGTTGTACTAACAGAGCCGTTTTGGGGCCCTCAACATTGTTTTTTGGCTCGCCACAGTGAAACCGTAGACGGAGTAAGAGTTTCACGGCTTAAAGTGTATTTCTCTGAAAGACCTTTCCAACGAGCTATAACATACTTGGTGATCTTGTTATCTTGATGAATAATGTCCTTTAACTCTATTCTTGTGTGGATCTTAGCAAGTTACAAATCATAAACATTTTAACCTAAATAATAAGTAATGGATGCACTCACTTGCATATTTCTATAGGCTTATAAAGAGAGTAGACTTTCTTCATGGCTCTTATAGTGTTTCAATAGAATTGTCACCCCTCAATAAAGTCCTCAAGTTTTAGAATAATTTCTTATTTTATGATGAAATATACAATGAACATCACAAATATGCTTAAGATATGAATCATAATGTACATTGGAAGCTTCAAATTTTTTTATGAGAGAACGTATAATAACAATTACAATTTATTTATTTTTTGGTTGCTTAATATTTAATGTTGTAAAAATTGGAAAACTGTATTCTTTTATAATTATTATATTTATGAAATATATATCTACTTTACTCTTATCAATTAAAATATCCATATTACAACTTTTCATTATTAATCCATATGTATTCGCCACCCAGACCAGTAGAAATCAATAGAATGTACAAGGTCATACATCCACAACATAGTTTCTAGGTTTTTCAAGTGCTTTCTATAGTTTTCAGTATTTCCATGTGGGCCATTTTTCCAGTAAGGGAGCACCTATAAGCTTTGATATAATTCTAATGATAAGCTTATTTGAAGGCAATAAATCTTTGTGTGTTGTGTGAGATTTGGTTTCTAGTTTTTCTTCCGCTATATTTATTTCCTTTAATTATTCCAGTCAATGTATTTTGTTTTGCGAGTCACAAATCTAATTTACAACAAGAAAAACACTAGTAAACAATTTATCTAGGTGTTGGGATTACGAAATTTGATACGTATCAGAGCTTGCACTCTAAGAGGGAGATCAAATTCAAATACATAGTACTTTATGAAATTAGATTTATTAGATATCATTAATACTCTATAAGGATAGTTTTATTTATTACAATTGGCAAGAAGCAACCATAAATAAGTCTTTGATCTATGTTTTTATACAAAATGGTTTCAACTCAAAACGGTTGGACTTCTCATAATTCTAAAAATACNAACATAGTACTTTATGAAATTAGATTTATTAGATATCATTAATACTCTATAAGGATAGTTTTATTTATTACAATTGGCAAGAAGCAACCATAAATAAGTCTTTGATCTATGTTTTTATACAAAATGGTTTCAACTCAAAACGGTTGGACTTCTCATAATTCTAAAAATACTAAATTTTACAATATGTAAAACTGAAAACTTCCATTGGCCTTCTCCTCTGTCTCTTCGTCCGTTGGCAGAGGCATTTCTTCTCCTCATTCTTTACTTGGAAATAGTTGTCATCTGATCCTGACCTATATGACTCGTATGCACATGTTTTATCACTTGTTTCCATATGTGTTGTATTTCTTGTATTCGACACATTGGATGCATCTTCTCACTAACTGTAACACCAACCCAAAAAGTTCAGTTGCCTCATTTTTTTAAAAAATGTATAACTTCTTTTCTATCTGGAGAAACCTTTCTTGTATCTTCTTTGCTCCCAAATATGTGTCATGTAACTCCATGCTTGGACTTAGTATCCATTTTTTTATTTGGATAAGATCATTTTAGTTCATTTACTGCATGATCGTCATGGCCTCTTCTTTTCTTGTCCTAGAGTTACATTGGTTCCTTGCTATGTCAATCCTTCCTAGGGCTTCAGAGATATTATTTCCTTCAACATCAAGTAGACCTTTGTCTAGTGAAGATATTTCTTCTAGACAAGCTTTGTGTACCTCTCTAACCAATATTTTTCTTTCGGCAAGATTTGATTCCCAGGCCTTCAAAATTATGTCACCTCTAATTTCCTATGACATATACATTTGAGGAGCTGTTGATACATCATATTTTGGTACTAGACAGATAGCCTTTTGAAACTTATCCTGAGTTGCATGGGATTCACTTTCTTTAATGTAAATGTTATTCAGGGAAAGGTCTACCACCTAGTAACAATTTTGAATGGCTTCTACTTTTGTAAGAGGATATTGCTCAGTTGATTCCAGCGTCTCAGGTACTTCTAGTGCTTGATCTTGGAAAGATTCCATATCTACTATTGTACCTTCAACCAAGTATACATTGGCTTGTAGTTGCTTGATTAATTCTTCTTGTTAAGTGACCAACTCTTTGTTGTCCTGTGAGTTTTGATGGAGCTCATCGAGGTTAGATTTTAGTTGTTGGATCTCATGTTTGTCATCGGCTATAACTTGTTCAAACTCTTTGTTCATCTTATTTCTGACATCCCTTTCCATGGTCATCATCTAGTCTTGCAACTTCCTTACCAACAGATTTCTCTATTTCAGCTAATTCGTTAGATTTTCTACTAAACATTGATTGGCCATGGAAAAGGAACCTAATGAGCCTACCATTTCCCTAAATAATTTTGTATCATCTAGACCCTGTCCATCATACAACGTTCTTTGCCTTTTGGATGTTGTACCATATTTTTGATGCGTTTCTCTTTTAACTACGGCCCTTCTCTTCTTACTGAAAAAGAAGTCCGAAGGAGGCATTTCTTTGGCTGAAATCAGAGTAAGGTCCTCTATAAATATGACTTGGTCATTGGGATTTCCTTGAATTGACTGTAAAAGTGTTAATGACATAATGGGGCTACCTATCTCTGTGGATGGTTGTTTCTTTTTTGTGTTGATATCCGGTTTATCTGGTGTAGACAATGATGTATCCTGTCCCTTTTTTTGAAAATCTTCAAGATGAACTTTTGTTTGAGTGCTTGGTGGGTTTGGTAATGAAGTCTCCACTCCCTGTGTTGAGACTTTGAAATTCTTCGGATTTTCATAAGTACTCTGTTGGTCAGATCTTCTTGCCTCTAATACCTGAGGCGTAGCTTCCTATCTAGATGAAGGTTTTATTAGCTCCCCTTTTAATACCTTTGGAAAAATATTCTTTCTATGCTTCTGAAAATTGTTGAAATTGGCTAATTGATCGGGAGACAGAGTTCAGACTCTACTCAATACTTCCTCATATGGCCTGACTCTCCTGAATACTTCGTCCTGAGGAGAAATCTCATGCACATACTTCCTTAAATTGTGGTGATCCAGGTGATCTTCCGCAATCTTATGGGGATCGTTCCTCTTAAACTCAATATCAACTAACTTGATGTCTTCTAGAGCCGCAACCTCTACTTTCGAATGGCTGAAATCTTACAACGAAAACATACCAACCTGAAATGGAAAGGTTAGCCATACATTTTTCTGGGCTTCTTTCAATTCTTTACTAATGCCCCCTGTCATGGTATGATAAGCCACCTTTTGGCATACTAGCGGATCTGGTTAAAATTTTGGGAGAACATGGGGGGGAACAAAGCACCCAAAAATCCTGATATAGGAAATTTTTTCCTCAATATACGAGTCTGCTATTTTTCCCAGGTTATCCGTGATTCTGTCTGAAATTATGGGAGGTTGGAAACTGTATAGGGTGATATGAATCGACACCACTACATAATGAAAGATTTCATATAATAAATATCTGGCTTTGTCGTCCCACAACTTGGAGTGATAGAAATGGATAGGCTCGGCGCTGGTCAGGTTCCATCTCCAGCTCATCAAAGGGAAAGGAGTGATAAAAAAAATGACATCCATGATGTATGTCGACATGTAGAAAGAAGCAGGTTTCCCTTTGGAACTTTCCAATTGGTACCCTGTGATTTCTTTGGCGAGGTTGTTTGATAACATCTTGGCCTAGTTGAAAGAATATCCCTCAGCCACTTCATGCATAATTGGTACCCATGCCAGCGGGAAATGAGAGGATTCATTTTTCCTGAATATTCTACATAGAATCATAGCCACATATATCATATGGGCATCTAACGATGCTATGGCATATATGATGTGAGTGTTGGCTCTGAATTTCTCAGGATTCCCCCACCAGTCCTTGATTAAATTAGGGTATTTTTTCCCATACTGTGTGCACTCTTGTTGGTCAAACTCCATTATGAATTCAGCATTGTAACTGTGTTTAAAAATGGGGAATAATTTATATATTACTTGTATATTTTCCGGTCGAAAAGACCCAACAACAACCTTATGTGAATTGCAAATGCTCCTGGTTGAAATGTCGACGTTCTCCAAGGCCCAGTCTATCATTTTGTTATAAAACATGAGCCTTGGCTGCACAACCATCTTGTGTATATCTGACTCAGCTATATCCCTAATTTTACTCTCATGGGTTTCGGTTAATTTGTCACCTGAATCCTCTATGCAATTTATCAACTCGTGTTGTAGAATATCGAACACCTGTGTCCAATATTTCACGGTATCTATGGCTCTCGGTGAAGTGTCTGAGATAACATCTGTGTTCAAATTTACACTCTCACCATCTTCTTTATCCTTTTTTCATGGTGCCATGATATTAATGAAATCAGAACTGTGTTACCTGCTACAGGAGAATGTGTGAGCTTATGCAGCTGGCTTAAAACTTGTTATTTTGCAAGAATGAAAATATAAGTCAAAATCCAATATTATTATTCACCTTAAACATATTGATTTACGAGTACCTTTACTGATGAAAAATTAATTTACCTTAATGAGGAAATCTAGGCAACGATCTGCAATCTATATTGAAATCATTGCCATTGATTCATGATTAACGCCATAAATATTGGTGGTTCGTGATTGAGAACTTGGATGAAATAGATTTGAAAATTCCTGAATCGCTAACTTGTGACAAATTAATTATGAGATAATATTGTTTAATATATTATTTAATCATGTTTAACTTTAAATTTTTTTGGGTATTCGGGCTTGGAGATTTTAATGAGTAGCTCGAGATAGAATCCCCGAAACTCGAAATTGCGAAATGATTAATTATCGGATAATCATTTTTAGTTTTAACTAACCCCTTTTAATTTTGAAATGTTTCGTAAGTTCAGACTTTGAAGATTTCAAGATGTGAGGGATGATAAATGTCTGAACTTCCGAAGTACGAATTTATTAACTGTCTTTAATCGAGATTAACTTAATTAATTAAGATTTGATATTTCAGGATTTTACTGCTTCGTGGATTTGAAAGTTAGTTCCTTATTATATTCTCAAAAGGATATTACCCGTAGTGATGTGTCGAAGATGACATCATTTTAGATGACATGTCGAGGCCAGGGGGTGCTAAGTGTTAATTAGAATCATGTGAATCTTTAGATTAAAAGCTCAGAGAAAGGTGCCACATGTTGACTCAGGGAAGATTTAAAATGGACATGTTTACCATGAAACATGTCTTTCAAAAGTTGGTGAAAAAGTGATAACACATATATTCGGGTTTCAGGCTTTTTAAAGTTATGACTTGTTGAAACGCCCGAAGTGCGAAGCTTCGAAGAAGACTCTAGCGACTTAGCTCTTTAACCATTTGGTGGCTCCACAAATACAAAGAGATTTAGGATCGTTCGATTATATGGAAGACTTCATCAATGATGTATATCATGCATGTCTTATTCTTATTTAACCAGGAATGAAATTTATTTAAAGTCCAAAAGTTTAGAAATATATATATATTCCAATACTCCCCACATCCGAAGAAGGGAAAAGGAATCCCCAACCCATATAGCAAGGGATAGAGAAAAGAGGGCCACTCTTAGGACAACCAATCCAAGCCACATCAAAAGAAGGGCAATGAAAATATGAAGAAGGACACAGGAAAATGGTGTGAGTACCATAAAATCCCTTGGCACAACACTGAACAATGTTGCTCCAAGAAGTCACTCATGGTCGAGATGAAGGCTTCTGAGTCAAAGGCCAATATTGATTTTGAATTAAATCCTGAAGGGGGGAAGCATATTATCAATGCTAAACCTAGTGCCACTGTCACTACCACCAAAGTCCGACCAAGTGAGCCAGAAGAACCAAAGAAAGGGGAACGCCTCTTTTACTCACAAATGTGGGTAAAGGGGGATCCTCTTTATTTCATTGTTGATAGAGGCAGTCAAAAGAACTTGATTTCAACAGAGGTCATCAAGCAACTAGACTTGCCAATGACACCACACCCACATCCCTACACTTTCGGCTGGATTTTCCAAGGAAGAGATATTTGTGTTAGCCAATTGTGTCGTCTACCCTATGACATCAAGCCTTTCAGAGATTAGGTATTGTGTGATATTTATACCCTTTAATTTTCTGATGTTCTCTTAGGAAAACCATATTTGTGGAAGTGTCATGTTGTGTATGAGTCTAGACCTTGCAGTGTTATTATTACTTTGGGTATAAAATTGTACAGGATATCAGAGGTAGCATCGCCTACCGCTATTTCTTTAATCTCTGCTAAGAAATGCATTAAGGTCATTTCATAAATCGAGAAGTTTGTCTTATTTGAGATCCATTCTCACAGTAAGCAGAAGGTCATTGCCACATCCATTGACTCTACACAAAGCCTCTCTTTGTAGCAGAAGCAAGTGGAAAGGAATAACAACGAGAATTCAATGATCTAAATCATCGCATGTGCTCAGTGTCAGGCTGCTAAATTGAAGCTTTTAAGTGACCTGAAACACTAAATTGTCAAACCAGGGTTGGTAAACTTCGAGTTGATACACTGTATGTGTAGGTAAGCTAATTCCTATCTAAAGGCTATCCTAAAAAGAAAACATAAACTCACTCTGAAAACTTGAATCTTAATGACGATCTTGAAACTTAACATTCCCTATTTAAGTCATCAACAGAAAACAGTCTTATGTTTAAATTTTGGTACTTCTATCTCCATTCACAAGTATGATTCCACAAGATTATTCCACTACTGCTTTTAATCATCTATCATCATCATTGCTATTCAAGCCACGATAGAAAGAGTGTTTCCTCAAATGCATTTAATCTGGTTATCAAAAGCAATCTAAATCTGTCTACAGGAAAACAGAGTATTATTCTACCTACTGGTACCAGAAGCTTCCTTTGATTTAACTACAATCTAACTGTTCTAAGTAAGCAGAGTAACTAATTTTTTAACAAAGCAAAGTTCGTTCACACTCTAAGTTATGCTCGAATTGAAAATGAGAAGCCAAACAAACCATGTTCATACCCCAAACCCTACAGGTAGTAGTCATACGTTCAATACCCATCAACATAAAAGATAACAGTATGCTGGAACGATTCAATTGAAGAATAGATAAACACGATTCTGAAACAACCAAATTGATGACACACTATGAGCTGCAGATGTACCATTCATGTAAGCAAATGCTAAGACACTGAAACAACTAAATCTATGAACGTTAAGCTACCTCGTATGCAAGTTCTAAAACACTGAAATGAACTAAATCTGTGACAGACTATGAGCTACAAATATACCAGTCATGTAAGAAAATACTAGCACACTGAAATGACTAAATCTAAGACAGAATAGAGCAGCGGCTTGCACCTGTTTGGCGGGCCCAACCAAACGGTAAAAACGTTGTAAGTAATAACCAGAAGGAACTACAGCATTCTATGCAATCACTGTGTGAACTTCACATTCCATTAACAGAGAAAATAGCTCAAATCGTATAACAGGGCAATAACATAACACACAGCAGTTTTGTATTTAGAAACATGTGTTCATGACATAACGTAGTCTAACATAATCCAACCCGGTCTCAGGAGTGATCGTGGGTTTATATATAAATCCTGTCTTTATTAACAGTCTAAAGCAATAATACCTAAAAACAAAATGGATCCCCGATCCAGAAATTGCTTGGAATCAAGTTTTAAACGTACTTCACATCTTCGTGACATGTAGTGTCACGAAGTGTGAACGATGAAGAATTAACGTCCCAGTTTCATCATTATGCCTTCAAGCACCCTATGGGTGATGACTCCAGCTGTCATGCGAATCTCTCTGTCTCCCATTCGGTCCATAACGCACAGATCTTGAGCGGATCCAGTGGTATCTCCACGGGTACGAGTTGGTACCTGGTACCGGCATCCTGTTCCAACAATATAAGTGGTACCTAACCCAAGCGACATTAGTCCCGATATCAATTTAATGCATCAAAGTGCATAAAAATAGCTTGAAATGTAGAGATACCTTAAGTAACCACATTGAATGGTAGGGAGATGTCAATTATGTCAAAACAAGGCCAAAAGGGTGGTATTGGCATATAAATGGAGGTCTATGGAGTATAATATAGGCAAAAAACATGATCAAAACCGGAGACCAACATGCCCCCACACTGAAGTCCTTGCCTGTCCTCAGGCAACAAAAATCAAAAACTGGTAGCCATCAGAGGGTTGCAGCGGCTGCAACCAGCATTTGTAGCCTCTCCTGCTTCTTCAAATTCCTAATTTCTTTCTTGAGGGCTCTGTTGATTATAAAATGCTTTCTGGCGATCCTCTGAAGTTGCCTGTTCCTGTTGAAAATACCCTTATTCCTCTACTTTAACCTTTCAATTTTTGACAAGAGGTGAGTCACCCTGAGCTTCAGTAGTTCGTTTTCGGTTTTAACATGTCTGTCCAGTACAATGTACTCATGCAACTTCTCCTTCAATCTGCTATTCTTGCTCTCTAGTTTTGCCACCATTGGTTTCAAGGACCGACTAGAGGAAATCTCGCAGTGGGTTTCAAATGTTTGGTCTTGGCCTAGCTGTGGTGAAGGACTCCATGCATGCGTGAGTTCTTCGGGACTTTGAACAGGGGTGTGAAATCTATCGGAATGATGGTCTGAACTGAATTTGGGAGTGAATGCATCTGGGCTGTGTTCATAAGTATCATCTGGATCAAAATTACGATCTGGGCTGAGCTCATAGTTGTCAATTGGATCTGGAGGAACGGGGCTGAGTGCAAAAGTGTCAACTAGATCGGGTTTAGGGGTGAACTCTTTTGGCATCTGACCAGGGGTACCGGTTGGTACC
>JASDQU010244610.1:9909-27860 GCA_032191745.1 Picea mariana
TCATGAACCGAGAAATATCCTTCTAAAAGATTCAACCATCTATCTATGACATATGCATCTATTTGGCCGTCAAATATGGGAATGTCAAATTTTACTTGTACCTTAAAAGGAGTGGCACCTCCAGAGTGGCTTCTGGATGTCGATGCGTCGCCAGTTGGAATCCGTTGAAGAATCTAGGAAAAGTTGTCCATCATCGCGTTCCTTTGTTTCTCGAGGGCCTCCTCGAGCAACATTTTGATAGGATCTCCTACTCCCTCATCTTTCTTTTCTTCCCCCATGGGCGGTCGTCGGGGTTTGCAAGGTTAATCTTGCAAAGGTTCAACCAGATCGAGCCCCAACTCCTTATACCCCGATCTCGTTGGGGACATGCAAAGAAGGATCGAGAATGAGTAGAACGCTCTGATACCAATGATCCGGATTTATGTAGGAACACAATGAAATACAGAAATACACATAAACATAGAGATGCAACGGAAATAAGACTTCATTTCATTAATAACAAATGACTGAAATATGCTTATAGACAGAATGGAAATAAACTAGCTAGGGCGCTGGTAGCTTATCTCTGAGAAGAGATGTGGCGGATATTGGCCTCTGAACTGTGTTACAATGAGGATCGAAGGCCTATTATTATTGAGAAACAATGGAAAACCCTAAACATCCAAAGACCTAACCCTAGGAGATGAAACGCCAAGACTATGGGCCCCGTTTGGGTAAGTTGGTACATCAACTTCCCGGAAACGTAACTTTGGCATACGATCTCCGTTTGACGCGTTCTATACCTCGTTAGAAAGATCTATCCGAGGACTACAACTTTTGGGTGAGAAAAATTGATCAACAATCCATGTTTCTCCCCGTTTTCCCAAAAACCGTCGTTTAAAGGCCTCAAAACGGCTCCGGAAGTTCAGGACCCGAAAAACTGCTAAAAATAGTAAATTGTGTGGAAACTGAAAAACTGAAAGAAGCAATGGTGGAGGTCCAAGTGGAATAGGCGGGTGGCCACCAATATCCACCTGGATCAAGGTGATCTTTATTCATCCTTTGGGATTTGTGATGCATATCCTCTTGGGGATGCAGATTTTTTCGATGAAAACTCACAGTCACCTTCACCCCCATATTTATATGGATGCCAGTGCGTGAACATTCCAGAGAAGTTAAAGATTCATATTTCAGAGCAACAATATTTTCATCTTGGGGATTTTTTCAAGGACTTGCAGGTGATGAAGCAATATATTTTGGGTATTCGAAAGGATTCTTTCTCTAGACCTGAGTGTGTCCCTTACCTCATCTCTCCCTCTCAAGGAAATCATGGGGTGTTTTTGGGATATCTCATTTTTTCTCAGTCTTCAGGGAGAAATAATTATGAGAATGAGGATGAAGATGAGTCATCACCTACATGTGATAGTCTTGTTATGAGGTGGATTGATGGAGCTTATGGACTTTCTTTCCAACAATGTTTTCTCCCTCCAACCCACCTCTATGAGTTGTTTCCTATGATTGATTATATGCTTCTTCATATTCATGATTATTATGTACTTAACCTGTCCTTGATATTTTTTTATGATTAATTACATGGTAAGGTACCTTGATGAGATGACCAGTTGGTTGCACTAGTTGTACGAATTCACTTGACATCTACATGACTTGATTCTTCAGGGCCACGGGCCCCAGGTAAGTAGGTAGGCCATCTTGCTTCTTACATTTACATATTGATTGCTCATAGTATTTTAGTTGCATTTCATGTTTCATCTTTCTCTAGTTGCATATTGCTTTAATCATCTTACATATTTAGTTTATAATTTTTCTAAAAAGGAAAGGATGCAAAAATTCTTTTCTAGATTAGTTGTCAATTTTGAAATTTTGATTTTGATTATATGGACAAAGGGTGAGTAGAGACACCCTATATTTCATGGTTTTATGTTTCAATGTAGGCACATGTCTAAATAGGAGATGTTGAGGTTCTCATGCACTCTACGACAAGTACATGTCCCCAAGTAGGAGCCAAATGTTATCTCCATTTCCTAGGGGTAACTAAGGAGATGATGTCTTAAGGCCCTCATGTTGTAGACATGGAGTACTGAGAGCCATATGGCTGACAACGTCCACTTGCATAGACAAAGGCCCACTTCAACACTACACATCTTAGACTCATCACAATGGTATCCACCACACTAGCGTGTTTTTAGAAAACATTGGGTCTTGCTCCACGAGGTACAAGCCAAGTATTATGGTGAGTGTCATTTCAATATTTGAGGCGTTTGAGTGTGTTGCATTTAAATATGCTTTTGATTATGTAATGTATGCTTGGAAGTGATGCTCTTTTCCCTATTTCACCTTGATGGTTGACATTGTACTCTAGTAAGTGGCCACCCTTAGGGATGGGTTTTTTACTGGGAGGTCCCCTTGAAGAGTCATCATTCCTTTCATAATCATACTTATCATTTTACACAGTTCATCCTCTCATCTCCCTATATTTTGGGATTTTTGGGTGTACTGACCCAGTAAGGGATTATCCCTCATTTCATGGGAAGAAGGGGATGAAGGCCTGGAAGGAATGTAGTTGGAAAAAGACAAATGTCAAATCATGACCTTCCAAATGCTCTCCCAAAAGAGGTCTTGAGAACAATGAATTGTTTCTCCTAAAAATTCAAACACCTGCAAAAGAAAACACACACACATATATATAAATGGCCCACTTGTTGAGGGATCTACACAAGTGCGTTACAAGCTATACATTACCTCCATGGCACTCTATATACCTCTCCCTTCAAGTGACACTATGGTATTTCCCCCCCAAACTATATGTTATACCATAGGGAGTACCCAGTTGTTCTGGACATTAATTAATTAATGGAATTAAATGGGCTTGGAAAAAGGATGCATCGAAAATGAAGGTGCAACACACCCTCTACAAAGGCACCCATAAATGAGACACTACGATCCCGTATATGTCATGAAACCCATGTCCAAAAGTCTTGCCCCCATGCATTTCATCTTCTCCACATGGATCAGAGGGGGGCCCATCTGGGAAACACTCATTGACTTAAGGAATGATTCACCCAATAGGTCACTTTTTCAACCCTCCTATACCTAAACTTGGCAAGTTGCATAGGGTCTTTGAGAACTTGTTTAATTTGATGAGTTGGTTTTGATGCACATGCTTAGGTGACTATTTTATTGATTTGATTTAGTTATCATGATGCATTTGACTTGATATCCTTGGAGAGAGTATTTGTTGTCTTTGCATGACCTTGCTTTGTGGACAATTTTGGAAGAACAAGCCTAGCTTGGGCTTCCTTGGGGCATGAATCCCACAGGGTGGATACCATGTCCCGCACACCAGATGATGATGACAGCCTTTGGAGGCTTGAAAGACACCATGGAAGATCTCACCTAGCCCCTGCAAGCCCAATGTTTTTCCTTTGGAGGTCAAAACATCACTTAGAGAGGCTTGACATCACTCTAGGGATAGGGTTTTGGTGGTGATGGTGTTGGATTGACACTTGGCACCTTCTAGATGGAGAGAAGCTTTGTCCAGATGAAGGAAATTCTAGTGCATGAGAGGGAGGCCTTTGGAGGGCCAACATTTTACCTCCAAGCTCAAACGACTTGCTAGAAGTGCCAAAACGTCAACCTAGAGAGGGTTGACACCATCTTTAGGGTTTCTTATGTGCAATTTTAAAGTTAAATTTGAATTTAATATTGTAAAGGGGAAAAATAAATAGAAATGTCTCCCTTATTTTGTGGTTTACCCTAACTTAAGTGGAAAAAACTTTTTAGAGTATTTGTATAAATAAGGATCATTTCTATTTCATTTTTCATCATAGCTCTCCCATTGTGAGAGGACTACTTGGCTGAAATTTGTGCTCCTCTTGGGAAAATTAATTCTCTCTCTCTCTCTTGTGATATGGTTTAGTTCTTGTCTTATGGAATGAAGTGGTGCACTATCTCTTGGAGGATTTTTCTCTTGCTTTGATGGTGAAAAATACTTGATAACTAGGGTTTGTATTGGTATTTTTTGGAATTGTTAAGGAAATATGCACTTTGTTAGGTTTATTTCTTGTTCCATGGTTGATATTGGCTATATCCTTGGAGGAGTATAAGTGTTTACAACCTCCGCCAAGTTTTATCATTTTTGTTTTTTGAAAAGGCTATTGCAAAGGTTGCTAGGAGGAGTAAAATGGTTTACACCCTCCCAGACTTTACCTTGTTAGGGTTAATATCTCAAGGGAGTAAAAGGAATTACACCCCTTGAGATTTAGTAGACCTAACTTAATACAAGAAGACTCCATAACCAATTTGGAAAGGAACTAATCTTTATTTGCATTTGAGAAATAAATTATTTGCATTGGTAAACATGATTTAGAGAGATATTGATTTTGTTTGGGTTGGAATATTTTCTTGATGCTTTAAGCTTGTTAAAGCCTCCAGGGCTTCTTGATTGGCCTAGTATTCTTGGAGATATAACTTAATAAAATCTGCATCCATTAGGACTGCAAAAAATCACTCTATATCTTCAATTTTAACTTGCATTTCACCCGTGGAAATTTGCTTGTAAGCCATTACTATCATTCTATTGCTTATTGGTGAATTTGTTGTTAGATTACTTGATTATTATCATGGTTGAGACTTGATGCTGTAGAAAATATTTGCTACATCCACTTGGATATTACAAATATACTCTAATAACAACATACAACAACCCTCTAATACCACTAAAGTTTGTGCTAAAGTATTGAGAATTAGTCTACATGTTTTGTGCTTCATCTCTCAATAAATATTTGATGCTTTGAGTGGTTAAATCTGTAGTAATTAGATTTGTTCCTTGCTGATATATATTATTGTTTACTGCATTAGTTTGGGACAACAATCTTAACTTTCTTGTCCACTTATTATTTAGGCTTGTATACTCATCTTTTCTTGTGTCTCGGGCAAGTACAACACTCTTCAGTGGATACACTACTTCTTGGAAACCTTCCCTCATCAACAAGACTTCATCCCAAGCCTTCCATCTCTCCACAACTTGACCTATAGAGGATTCACTTCCATAACCTCACTTTCCATCTCATTTCCCCCTTGGGTCACCCGAGATTCCCCCCTTGTGTTAGATTTATCTTTCACTAAAGCGAGGGGAGGATTTATCTAAGGTGGTAGTGGGTGGACTCTCCCACAGTTATCACCATCTCATGATTGGGTCAGGATTTTCCAAGCCTATAGTTTGTGCGATAACATTTTGACGTCGTTTCCAGGGAGGATTTTGAATCCTCTTTCGTTCCCTAACAACACTTTGGAAAGATTTGATCCCAAATCCTTTTCCCATAAGTTTGTCCGGCAACTCCATTTGAGGGAAGTTCCCTTTTCCATTTTGATGAGATTTTCATAAATTTCATTGGAAACTCCATTGAGGTATTACCCTAAGTAATGGAACCATGGCGTCACGGAACTTACCATGGGAATTCCATAATGTGTACCCTTCTATTAATGTTCAGAATATTCCTAGATATCTAAATCATTTCTCTATGGAGTGGAGGGAAAGTTGTGCTAAATTTAATGGTGATCCAACTTTAGCAGTCACCCATGTTGTGAATTATATGAAGTATGCTTCCAACAAGTTATGATGAAAGTTGATTATGAACCATATATCCATTTTTTATGATTCTAGTTAATGCATGGTTCTATGGTCCAGTTGAAACTAGACTAGAATCTAAAATGATATACACTATGTATTATATTTCATGCTATTGTATGGTTCTTCTCTATTGCCTCCATTTCTTCTTCCATGGATCTATTTCAATCCTCATTCTCACTCCCCAAAGAGCCTCCTTGATAGGATTAGGCTCTTCACCAAATATAATAAAAACAACATAGTTAGAATAACTGGGAGAGTATGTATAATTGTTTTCTAACACTAGGAGATTACTCCTCTATAATTACAATTAATTAAACATGGAAACCAATCTATATTAACATACACCAAAAACATGAAAATGAAATGAACTGAAATATGCTTATTATATTAAAGCATGGTTATCAATACAAATATGAAAAATTAGTTTGGTCTTAAACATTGTTTTCTTCCTATACAACCTCCAACCCCAGACATAGACCTCCATGGGCCTATTTATGTAGACATACATAAATACAAAACATAAGTGGTATTTAGTAGCTTTAACAATCTTAACAAAATAATACCAAGTCTTGTAAATGAGTTGATTATAAAAATTTATTCAAATTGTTTAACTTTCATGAATTTAGAAACAACATAGGAATATCAATAGTTGGTGCTAAAATCTAGGGGTATTTTAGATTCCTCCATATGCTCCATGTGTTGCCACTTCTCAACATCTATCAATCTCATGCTCAAAGGACTAGAACTATATTTTTCATCAACCATTTGTTTGGTTATGTAGCATCATGCAAAGGTTCTAGGATGCCATATCATGGTTTTGTAGCAACATGCATGGTTCCAAAATACTTCTCCTTCAATTACCATGACATCCCCAACGTTTTTTTCACTTATGTAGCCGGTTGTGATGCTCTACAACATGTTGTAACATTCTACAGTAGGTTGTATAATTTTCTACAACTCATTGTAAAGTTCTATAGAAACACTTCTATAGGAAACATTAGTACTCAAGGGCCAAAAAAAAATCAAGAATTATGTCAGTGTTCATCTTAGATTATCAAAAACCCATGAAAACACATAAAAATAGAAAAATGTACCTCATATCCTTAAGTCTACTTCTACCAACAAATTTTCATATAATCCAAAATAGTATAAGCAAAAAGGAAAGTGTAAAAGGATATAGAAGGCATCACAAGGTGTCCAAAATGGAGGCTCGTCATCTCCCACTAAATGAAGGTTTTATATGTCCCTATGCAACCAATCAACTTATGCATGCAAGTCCCCAGAGCCTTCATATGATTTTGTTTCATTATGAGCTTCATGCATGTTACTCCAAATCTATGGAAAGTCTTAGGAATACTGCCTCTTTCCATATTAACCTAATATTTTCTCTACTTCTGCTAGCACTCTCTTCACGAAGATTACTAAAAAATTTAGTTTTGTATTTCTTTGTGGAACATCATATTAGTGAGAAGTGAAATCTCAAACAAATCCATTAAGTTCGATTTTTTTTTAAGAATTAATGTATAAAGTATATCTTTCCATAGAAATAATAAAATTAAGATACCATAGTAATTTCCTTTTCCTAAGTTTAGTAAATAATGCATCCCATCTTTGCTAGCAAACAAGGAGGGATTCTATTTTATACAAGTCAACAGAATTATCATAACAATTAAGGGAAGTCCTCTATATTTTTCTAGTCTTAGCAACTATTGTAAGGTTTTCAATCCATTTGTCATGGTTTGTGATGATTAAGGGGGGAATTCCATACTTATCCCTAAACCAAAGGTTGGCATGAATTTCTTCAATTTGAAAATTTTCCTATTCTCTTTTCCATTTAACCTATTCATCATGAATGATGTAAATGAATTTAACTTTAGGCCCCCTACATGAGGGTTTGGATTCCATAGTTTGTCTTGTTCCATGAAAATTTTATTTAGGTAGAGTTTAGATAACAATTTTTTATCTCCTTCACTATAAGAAAATAAAATATAAAAAAAATATATTGACATGTTTATGATCTAAGCCTTATCTATACCCATCCTTCGTATATGAAATGAAATCCACTATTATTTTATGTAAACAACATACACAGGGAAGGTTAGAGGCAGGAAAGAGATAGAAAATCCAAATTATTCATTGTTAATTTATCTTTCTTTGTCTGGTTCCTCTCCTTTACTGCTTTCTTTATTTCTTCCCTTGCATCCTATACTATTTTTACTTTTTATTTTCTTCTTTTCCATAACATCTCCCATTCTTATTTTCTATCTCCATAATATTATGCCCATCATTTTCTCATTGAATTGATTCCTTGTTTATGTTCTTTTAGTGGGATTACACCCTGGCCATATGACTCGACAACATCTTTCCAATTTTCTACTTCAACTTTGAATATGATAAATTCACTTGATTCCTCCCCTAATTCCACTACAACAATAGTTTCAAACTTTTCTCCTTCAACATTCTCCAACTCTTCTAGAGTAGGATTTACAAACTCTCCTACTAAAGTATTTGAAAACCCTTATATAGCATGAGGTACATTCTCCTCAAGTCTATTAATTTGTTATTCTTCAATGTCCCTAAAAAGGGTTTCCAAATTGTTTATAAAAGATACATCTTATGTACTATGATGACCTAAAGTTCCATTTTTTATGAAAGGAAATCAATTCCTCTCGAAGTTGCTTGTTCTCAACTCTCAACCATGCATTGTACTTCTTATATTTAGCAATAGTCAAACCTTCAATATTCCTTCTTGTGTCTAATTTCTTCCCTAAGGATGCTTGATATTTCCATGGCCTAAAATTATGCTTGTTATTTCTAGACTGGGATGGTTTTGAAAATCTTCTATCATGTTCTTGACTATTTGTTTAATTACTTATGCTACTATGGAACTACATGTTTGTATTTTCTCTGGTAAGTTCAGCTTACACTAGATTTCCTAAGCCATCCAAATTCTTCACTCCCGACTAACAACTATTACAGTGTCTTGAATCTCATAATTTGCAACAATTTTCTCTTTTAAAGCTTTATCAATGTATGATACTATGGAAGAATGTTTTTACCTTTACTTTGATAGGATAATCTTACCTATGATAGAATTAATCATCCTCATTCTTCAATTCCTACTGACAATCGTTGTAGTCTCTCGAACCTCATTCTATAAGAGCTTCCTCTTCTTAAGTTTTATTAATGTTTGTCGCTATAGAAATGCATGTTTGTCTTCACTCTAGCAAGATGATCTTTCCCTAGATGGCTTCAGTCCTCCCTATTATTCCCTCGCTACTAACAACTATTGCAGTCTCTCAAACCTCATATTCTACAAAAAAATTCGCTTCTAATTCTTTATCAATGTTTGTTGCTATGGAATTGCATGTTCATATTTGATTCCATATATTGGTGTTTCCCTGGATGGACTCAGTCATCCCCATTCTTTACTTCATGCTAAAAACTATTGAATCTCTTGAACCTCAACTTCTGTAGCAATATCCTCTTCCAATGATTTATTAATGTTTATTGATATGAAACTACATACCAATATTTTCTTTATTAGGAAAGTCCCACTTTGATGTCCTCAATTACCCCCCTTCTTCACTTCCTACAAACAAATACCACAATGTCATGACCACCATATACTATAGTGTTTGTTTCTTTATATTCTACTTTTGTAACATGCCCTCTATCTCCTCTACTACAAATTCCTCCACTTCTTCTTCTCCTCAACTTCTTTTTTTTTTTCTTGTCATGTGAATTTTTACCATGTTCGCCCAACAAAAGTGAGAGCATCTATGATTACGAATTTTATTAGGCCATGATGGGCCAAATTATTTACTCCTTTATGTTGAACTTCTTTTGTAATCTTGTCTTGATGAGACATCGAAGGAGGAAGGGAGGCATACATAGCAAGTGTCCATGCCTTAAATGAAAAGTAATTGAAAATCATAATTGAATAAAAGGTTGAACATGCCTTCACATGTAATAACTTTTTGAATATACAATGCAACTTTTGTCCAAGGTGCAACTAGAGAAGATTGTGACACATTTTTATGATTGTCCTCAAATAGTCTCATCACTTTTTAGGAAATCCAACCATACCCGCATACGAGTGGTTGTTCTTATAAACCATATTTCACCATATATAGGGAACCATGTCACTGAATAAATTACTACTTCATTTATTGGAAACCACGTCCCTATGATAGTGGCAAATTTTCCCTTGAAGTTCAGATAAAAATCCATTACTACTGAGTCATAAAAGCCCTATAACTTCTCAAAGTAATCCAACCATCTTGCATCCTAAAAATTAGGAGATCATTCCATTTTGTCTTAGTTTCCTGCTATATGTAGGCTCATGATGGTTTGGACAACCCCCGTGATTTCTTCTCTGTTATGAAGAATATTCGGATACCACAGGACCCTTTATATCTCACTACTTTTTTCATTTGACTAGGAGTACAATCGTCAAGGAGGAATTACAGGTTGGATCTGTAATGTAGGTTTTGGGCATTATTAGGAGGTCTAATGGACTAGATATGGTGTTATGGATGAAAATACATGGTGTTTAAGGAGGTATTACAAGTTGGATCTATAATGTAAGTTTTGGGCATTATTAGGAGGTCTAATGGACAGGATAGGGTGTTATGGGTGAAAATACATGGCGTTTAAAAAAAAAAATTATAATGTGAAGGTAATGAAAATCATGACTTGATTTGAAACTCAAGTCATGATGTTAATAGTACAAATAAATAAATCATGATAACACCATTCATAGTTTTTTTAATGTTTTTGGGTTATTGTTTTTGGGTCGATAGGTATCAAAGACATTAATTATACTATCAAATACAACCAAATGTTGACCATATTGTATATGTCACATGCTATCATGTTTCCGCCTCTGCATGCTCAAGGGAGTGGAACCACATTCTACGGTAACTATTTATTTGGTTCTATAGCATTGTGAAAGGTTCCACAATGCCTTCTCATGGTTGTGAATTAACCTTATGAATATACAACATCTCTCCTTCAATTTCCATGACATCCCCAACATTTTGTGCACTTTTGTAATTGGTTGTACCATTCTACAATACTCTGTAATGTTTTGTAGTAGGACATAGAATGTTTTGCAGCTTGTTGTATGGTTTTATGACAAACTAATAGGTTTTATGGAAGCACTCCTATAGTCAACAATAGTTCTCAAGGCATTAGGAGAAATTTGAGGTCTAAAATGGGCCTCATAATAAAAATAATATATAATAAAATAAGAGTTGTGATTTTTTTTAAGGGAAAGAAAGAAAATTACTTTTTTTAATTGTATCTTGGACTTATCTCATTATAGTTGTACTCAAATTTCAAGTGTAGACACTCATTGGATGGAGAATTAAATTATGCATCCAATGAGTACCCACTCGATGCACTTTTGATAGACCCACAGTGAGACAAACTGGAAATATATGAAAAAATTTGTTATTTTCAAGAAATATATTTTTTCTATGTGTTTCTAGTTGATCTCACCATGGGTATATCAAAAGTATACCGAGTGGGTACTCGTTGTATGCATAATTTAATTATGCATTCAAAGAGTGCCTACACTTGAAATTTGAGTAAACTTATAACGAGATAAGTCAAAAATATGATTAAAAAAAATAGTTTTCTTTCTTTCCTTCCAAAAATATTTACCCTTATGGTTGACATTATCTCAAATCTTATTGGTTCTTTTAAAGTTGATTTTAATAGTACATTTTCTTGTTATTAGGCCCATTTTTTACCTCAAAATTACCCTAATGATCAAATAAATTCAATTAACATATTAGTCTTCATCTTAGAAATTAGCAAAAATCCATAAAAACACAAAAAAATAAAAAATAAAAAATTATAACAAACAAAGTTATGAATATGAAAATTTCTTGTCCTTAAAATCATATCCCATTACTTTATCATAAATGATATATAACTCACGAGAAAAATGAAAAAGCATTAAAAAGCTGAAAGGATCATGTATTAATTTTTGCTTCTTGTACATAGATTGCATTTTGAGCATGTTTGTACATTCACTGGTCATATAGTTCAATGTTATCCTTGTGGCGAGGATTGAAGCTCCACACAACATCCTTAAAGTGCACAATTCAATAGTGGAATAAGGGAGAACTATATTTCTCAATTTAGGTTATAAAATCTCCTTAGTATTCATAATATGATAGTCTTTTCCAACATAGACATTATGGATCATTACATTTGGGTTACTGTGGATTGATTTGGGTTAGTTTTATTTGTTATTGCATTTGCAACTTTTACATAATGTTTTAACAAGATGAGATCATACTTTTTCCCTTCTAAATCCAATTGAGAATACGATAGTGGCAATTCTTTGGGCTTGTCTTAACTCTGCCAACAAATGAATCAGAGTAATATACATTCAATAAAATAAGATGTTAATTATTGAAAATCCAAACAAAAAATAATCACATAATTTGTTGGGATGATTTTATTTTATCAATTTCAAGTTTACTAGTACTTGATGTTGGATTTCTATGCACCAAAACCTTATTATGATTTGTTATACAAATTTACACCTACTCAACAATTACTTGGTTTCCCTTAAAATTCTATTTTTATGCTTGAAAATATTAGAGAGAAGTTGTCCTAAATCTTTATAGTTTTGATGAGTTAGAAGGTTCGAAAAGTTAGTGTTGTAGCAAATATTTTGAAATTGAGATTTAATGTGGGTCTAGGCAAGACATTTTAAAAGAAAATGATTTTCATCCTCCACTTTCTAAAATAATTTTAAGAGAAAATTATTTCATTCCACTATTTTTAAGGAATTGACTAACATCATGTTTCACTATATAATTGATGAAAATTTGTTTTTATTTTAATAATGTTGATTTTCTTATTTACACTATGTATAACGAAAAAATACTTTGATTTTTTAAAATAGAGTTAATAACTTTTTATACTATATTAATTTTTTCTTATTTTCTAATTTTTTTATTATACTATAATACTGTTTTTAATAGTATGAACAAATTTCTCTTAAATTTAAATATAATAATATTTTTAATCACACTATATTTTTTTATAAATTTAAATATAATAATTTTAATTTTAAGAGAAAATTATTTCATTCCACTATTTCTAAGAAATTGACTAACATCATGTTTCACTATATAATTGATGAAAATTTGTTTTTATTTTAATAATGTTGATTTTCTTATTTACACTATGTATAACGAAAAAATACTTTGATTTTTTAAAATAGAGTTAATAACTTTTTATACTATATTAATTTTTTCTTATTCTCTAATTTTTTTATTATACTATAATACTGTTTTTAATAATATGAACAAATTTCTCTTAAATTTAAATATAATAATATTTTTAATCACATTATATTTTTTTATAAATTTAAATATAATAATTTTAATCACATTATAATATTTTCTTAAATTTAAATCTAATATTTTGTTAATGATTATAAGAAATTTTAGTTAACTATGAAAGATGAAAAAAAGTTGTGATCAATTAATTTTTGAAAGCTATTGACTTTTGAAAGGAGCATAAACAAATATAGGTGAGTTGTATAGTTTAATTGTGGGAAGAATTCTTAAAGTCTTTTGAGGGAAATGATAAAAATTATATATTTTTTATTAGTCCCTACTTAACATAGAATATATATTTTTCTTTGCAGTCAAAATCAATTGATTTTATAAGGTTTAATGTTTATGAAGTTTCATAAAGTTTATAGGAAAATATATATTAAATATAATAATTTTAAATTAAAAAAAAATGACTTTTTAAAATTGATAAGTTTATAGGAAAATATATATTAAATATAATAATTTTAAATTAGAAAAAAATGACTTTTAAAAATTGATAATGTTTATTTTTTATTGGTTGGATGTTTTGATGTGATCAAATGAATTTTTAAAATTGATAATGCTTATTTTTAATTGGTTGGATGTTTTGATGTGACCAAATGAATTTTTAAAATTGATAATGCTTATTTCTCATTGGTTGGATGTTTTGATGTGACCAAATAGTCCTAGTTTGTATAATAATATTAAAAAAAAAATCACCACATAGCAATGAGAAGAAAAGTGGTGTCTATATTCATTTATTCAAGGATAAAGACATTTATGAAAGCTAATCCATTACAATATCTTGAAAGTAGATAGGAGTGCCTATTGTTAAATAATAATAATAAAATAGTAAAAATTTAAATAAAAGCCTAAAAATACCACATACAAAGTCATGCATCCAATTTTAACATCTTGCTATAAAATACACATTTAATCATTGTCTTTTGGAGGATAGAAGAGCATCTTGAAATAGATAAGATCGGCGAAGGAATGATCACGAAGTTAATGGTACATCAGTCACACCATCCATGGTCCAAAGCGAGAGAAAATAAATTAATAATGTATAAATGAAATATTTGAATTGTTTTTAGCATTGTGATATAAGTCTGCCCATATGCTTCACCTCCCTCATAATATCAACCAACTCCATTGATATTTTCTTGTTTCTTCCATGGCATTACATGCGAGATACAATTGACAAGTTTGCAATCCTCATAATTATCCAAATACAAGGGTCGCTTCTTCTTTTTCATTTTATTATAGTGGCATCTTCTTTGTGACCCCTCCATAGAGCCCACCCTCGCTTGAAATAGAAACGTTAATCACCAAACCTTTAGAGAATATGAACGTTGTATGGGTTTATTTTCAAAGGCATTGCCCTTGGTATGCAATCGACATCTGAAAATGATTGTTTCATTATGGCAGAAATATTTTGTTTTTTGATAGATCATTGACTAATAGTATCTATATTAGGTCTAGATTCGAACAATAGAGTTATGTATATTTATGTTTTATTACCTACAAGTAATCTACTTCATCAATAAAATAAAGAAAATTCCACCCAAACAAATTTACCAGATTAAGTTACCTGATTTTCTCCAAGAATGGAACTAAGGTACTCAATTTTAGTAGCTCATGTAGATTCATCGATTAGGACCCACATAATCATCCAACCTTCAATTGAATGACACGTTCAAGAAACTCCTAAATAATGTATTCTACCAGACTAAACTACCAAAAATTTAATTTTATTCACCAACCCCTGAAAGAGATTCACTTGTCAAATTGTAAATAAAAAATTCATAACATAGGTGGTCAAATGACATTCAAGTTACTTTCAAGTCAAATATAGAACACTCTCATGCTTATACCTTGGACTATTAAAAAATATTATACCAATGGATATTTTCAACCGAAGTTTCTAGGATGATTTCATAAACTAAGATTGATATTATAGTGCAATCTAGAGAACCCAGATAAGGATGAGATTTATTCATTAACTATTGACTACGAATGATGTTCAAGTTGGCAATGACATGGACCCAACTTACAATGTGTAGTAGATACCTAGATCACAATCATCTAAATCTAACTTATAATGCATAATAGAGACCCAATTGGCAATGGCCTAGATTTATCTTAGAGTGCAGAGTAGAAACCCAACTTATAATGCATAGTAGATACCCAACTTGAAATTGGTGATATGAAAATTATGTTGATTGCATTCACATTCACCTAAATGTGTTGGGATTTGTATCTGTAACCTAATAAACCGGTTTAAAAAATGTATTAAAATCATGATTATACTCTAACAAAATTCTATTGCAACTCCATTTGTTGTTTCCTTATCTTGTTTTACTACAATATAGGGTATTAATTATTATCAAGAAAGCAATAGTAAGTTGTACACAATGGAGTCAATCAATGAGTAGGATGGCACTCACCACCTGTTGATATTTTAAAAAAAGTGCCCATAAAATATGCACACAATAAAAGAGCAACAAGAGAGATGTCATATGGCACTCACCACTTGTTGATATTTTAAAAAAAGTGCCCATAAAATATGGTCACAATATATGGGCATTGTAGAGAAAATAACATAGACATTATATATATGTGTGTGTTTTATTATTGGAATGTATATTATAATTACTCTTTGTGTAAGCTTCTCTCTGTGGCTTCTAAACATAGTATTTTTTCCTTATATCTCTTGATGATAGTACTGGTTGTTTCAATAAGAAGTCTTCTTTTATAGCTTTTGAATTGCCATTTGTGTTTACATGTTTATTAATATAAGTCATTTCTTCTCTCAATTGAGTTAATTTTTTTCTCCAAAGTTAATTTGCTCCTGTGATATTGGTATATAGCCTTTTTTTTGGTGAGAAAACAACATTTGAGAATGGTTGTTCCATTATGAAAGAAGTGTTTTATTTTTTGATAGACAAATCACCGATAACAATTCTATAAGGTCTAGATTGGAACAATAGAGTTTTGCATATTTATGTTTTATTATCTATGATTAATTTGTTTTATTAATAAAATAAAGAAAATTCCACCTAAACAATTTTTCTTGATTAGGTTACCTAATTTGCTTTAAGTAGGGAACTAAGACACTCAAGTTCAATATCTCATGTAGATTCATCGACTAGGACCTATAGACTCAGTCGACCTTCAATAGAAGGACATGTTCAAAAAACTCCTAAATAATGTAGTCTACCAAACTAAACTTGAAATTCAAAGCCATCGTTATCAAACACAAATAATTTAGTACCTGATGGAACCAAGAATTTTTAGCCACCATTGTCAAACGCAAGAAGGTTTGAAGAAACCCTCATTGGCATAAGGAAGAGTAGAACCAGGCTTGATAGAAACCCTCATTAAACTAGAACATATACTCAATGCCAAATATTTTGTTATTCATTCGAGATGTCAAGACATAAGGTTAGACTTGGGATTAGGGCAAATGTATTTTTGTTGTTGTGAGATGCATCACTCACTCTTTTATGTGACAATTTAATGATCATTAAACTACCAACTACAGAGTATTCTTAGCATTTTCCATGTGTCTATGCTCCACAATATGATTTTTTCAAAAGAAAATCCTCACAAACGAACGAAGGAGAATCTAGTGTAATCTTGAAGGCCCCTCCTCCCTTTGAAACACTTAAAAAAAAAAGGCAGAATTAATTTTGAAAAAGTGCTTTTTAAGACTGAAAATATGGAATCTGCGGACTTTGGGAAACCTTTGAAAATTCTTTGGCGATTGCGATGATAAAGATGGAAAATTTGCCTAGGATATTACCTACCCAACCGTGACTAATAAGAAGTTTATTACATAAGTCATACTATTTTTTTTTTTTTTAATTTAATATTGATTTTTCATGGATGGATTATTGTAGTCGTTCATTTAAGTTGTTTAAAAGCAATATTTCCAATCATAAGGCTATCGTCAAGCAAGGAATAAAATATTTATCTTGATTTGAAGCAATGATTTATTTCCCCTTTTCTGTTAGAGACACACGTAGACATATTATTGCTCTGTTGTCGCTTACAAAACTGGGAAAATAGCCAGATTATGGGGATCTATTGTGTGCTAAGTTACACTTATTCGAATAAGTTAATTTACTTATTGGAAGAAGATAATTGAATAATAGATTCAATATTTTAAGTTGAATTTGGTTAAATTTTCATTTATGGTCAAAGATTTATGTTAAAAAATTATTGGTTAAATTTTCATGTAGGTCAAAGATTTATGTTGAAAAAACAATTTCAATATTTTTATAGATGTTAGGTGGATTCAATTTATTGATAATATTTTTTAGAAGGAGATGTGAAAAAGGTAAAGTGAAATATTGTTATTGAATAAAAAATTATCTTTTTTAGAGAGAGAAAGCTAGATAGTGTTGGACACGTAATTTTTGAGATTGTTTTACCTATAACATAAATTGTAAATATGAAGAGTTGTAGGTGATATGAAGAGTTATTCGTTGGGGAAGACCAACATCAATGCCATGTATTATGGTTTTGATTTTGGAAGCTAAATCCATTGGGTCATCATTCTTCAACTCTAGGTTGAAGAGATTCACCATTAGCTGTATGAGTTTTAGTTTATAGTGTGTGTCATACAAGTCATTCAATATCTTCAAAACGCTATAGGAGTAATTAATAGAAGCAATATGATGGCTCACCTCTTCACTTACTGCTGCAAAGATCACAACATATGCTTTTTGGTCTTTGTCCTTCCATATGGAATGTTCTTTTTTTAATGTTGGAATGGGTGGTTTGCTACTCTTCGACCTTGCTTTTGAGACATCAGATTCAAATCATGATTCAATAGTAAGTGAAGAGGTGAGCCATCATATTGCTTCTATTAATTACTCTTATAGCGCTTTGAAGATATTGAATGACTTGTATGACACAGACTCTAAACTAGAACTCATACAGCTAATGGTGAATCTCTTCAACCTAGAGTT
>JASDQU010244610.1:36810-58422 GCA_032191745.1 Picea mariana
TTTTTCATGAATTTCTTCAAAAATATCTGACACTTTATGATTTCAAGTGCAAAGTGAGACTTGGGATTCCCATTAAATGGTTCTTTTTTTAGAATGAAACTTATGATTTTTTGGAAGATATCCCTTATGTCCCATGTAAATAGATTTCTTACATTTTTCACTTTATTGTTGTATAATTTTATAGTGGTTGATAGCTTAGTGAGATTAGTGAAACCTAGGTACAACAGTCTCTTGGAATATTTAATTAACTTCTTATATTAATTAATATCATCCATTTACACCACTTGGTCATTTTCACAACTCTCAATGGGATTTTCATTATAACATTGATAAGCATCATTCACCATTTGGATGATATGATCATCAACCATGGTTGCATCATCATCATTGTCAATAACTTTAGTATCATTGATATGTAAAGTCGCGGGTTCATCAACACAATTATCACATTGATGTTTGACAACATGTTCATCACCCTATCATCGGGACATCACAACATATAGTTTAAACAAATAATAACATTAAAAACATCAATATTATCCATATATAACATTTTGAATAGTGCAAATACCATTAGCATCCCCAACATGAAGTTGGCTATATCTGTTTGCAACATGTTGTAACATTTTGCAATAGGTAGTCCAATGTTCTACAACAACCTGAAGGGTTCTATAGCAGAACTTCAATAGATAACATTAGTGATCAAGGGCCAAACAAGCTCAAGAAACATGTCAATATTCACCTTACATTATCAAACCCATGAAAACATGAAAAAAATTGTAGTATCCCTCCCTACTAGTGGTATGAATTTCTACTTGCTACTATTATGTTTGTGTGTTTTCTTAGCTTAATATCTTTGTCAAACACTTGACACACAACCTGTAAGATCCCCTTATTGAATACAAGTATGTTTGATGCTTTATTGCTAATGTATTTAACACTGATTTGGGTCATGCATTTTGTCAAATAGTTTGTTATTGCATCGATCTCCATTGTAGAACCCCCCCCTTAATGATTGTTGTAGCTTATTCATGATATGAGACTTTTGTCAAACAATTTGTTGACAATCTCCTTACCTACTGGATACTCCCTTTTTGTTGCTAGCATTATTTCATTTGTTTTTTGGTTTATGTTTCAATGTAGTTTTCAATAGATAGAGAGGGTTTGGTGCCAAATATGTTGTGCATAACTCATGCACAATTATAATAACAATTCTATAACTAATATAGTGCACAAACAATTGTTATAACAACAAGATGCACAACTAAACAAACCTATTTTTACTATGAATGAAATATGAACATTACATAGCATTACAACTCACAAATTATCTTGAAGATCACTTGAAATGGATGGAAACACTGCTGGGAGAATGTAGACAAAATCAAATCTGAAATGTGTGTTGTGGTAGCATCCGAACTCCCTTGATTTGCTTCCCAAGAAGATAGTGACTACCTCAACAAAATATCGTGGCACCCAACAATGAGATTCAACTTGCCAACATAAATAGCACCCCCCTTGGAGAAGATACGACCTCTCCTACAACAAATCAGCCTCAACGGATATTAAACTCAGTTAGAAACAAAAAACTTGTCCCCTAGAAAAAGTCACTTCACCCCACAGTAGGAATTTTGGCTAGCAAATAAAGAACTCAGCCCTAGCAATGCATTTTGGCTCCTAACAAAAACAACTCGACCCTTGGACAACTAGACTCCTCCCAACACAAAGAGAATTAATTTGCTCAAGGAAATTATGCTTGTACCCAACAAGCTCGACCTCTACTCAATAACTCAACCCTGCAACAAATATTTCGACCCATGTCTAAGAGAACTTGGTCTCTATCCAACAAAATCGATCTCCACTAGATAAAATGTCCTCCATAAATATGGATCAACCTGCACAAGAAGATTTAAGTCATTTCCAAACACTAGGTTATTGCAAAATGTGGATCCAACTCCTCAACAATGACTGCAAGTGGAAGATATGAATAATCTTCCCAACTAGATGGCTAGGGTGAATCTCTCACCACCAAAACTTGATTAGCTAGGGTGTAATCTTTCACCACCGAAACCAATCCAAACCAAGGTTTACTCCAAACCATCAAAGGCTCCAAGAGCTCTACAAATCAAATCAAATATTCATCAACCTAATGAGAGAATGAGCTCTCATCTTTCTTTTATCCCTCACCTTTTTTTATGACCCTTTTACCCTTTTGGTTGACCCTTTTACCTTTTTACTTTATTAAAGTGAATTTATAAGGTTTACTTAAGTATTAATCTCAAAGTCACTTTATAACCTTTTCAACTTAATTATTTAATGTCACTTTAGAAATATAACCTTTTTCTCCCCCAATTACATCAAATAATCAAAGAAATCATCTTTCTTCAATGACTATAGCCCACAAGAATAAAATAGGCTACCAATTCATCCATCTAGAGGGGCCACGTGGAAAGGGACATTACAAAAACACTCAAACTTACCTCATGGCCTTTAATCCCCTTCTACCATCAAATTGTCATATAAAATAGGCATAGTATAGGTAAAAAGGGAAGGGAAAAATGGTATAGAAGGAAACAAAAGATGTCCAAAATGGATGTCCACTACCGACATGGGAGAAACATACGACTAGAAACATTAATGATGTCTAATGAAGTTGTGAAATGTAAATGACACTACATAGTGACAATTGTGAAATGTAAATGGCTTATTTTCATATATTTGACCCTTAAACAATGTTGTATCCATAAGACCATAAGTACTTGCACTAAATTTATGTACCATTGGATGTGAAATTTCTTGAGGTACTTCACATGTCTCATTTGAATAGCATATTTTATGCGCATCAAATATGGATACCTAGAGGAGATACAATAAAATTTTGTGACTGAATTTTATATGAAATCATTATACCATACATCATAAAGTGGTCTTGTACTTCCTCAAACTTTTGTACTACAACATTGGAACATTTTTTACAATGGCATATTGTGGCCTTCTTATTCTTAGAATGCCTTGTAGCAACCTCTATTAATTCATCAACCCCATCTTGACATTCTACACAATCAATTTCCAAGTCACTTAAGATAAATCACTACAAATTACAATTAAAAAAATGTTCTATATTATATCATATCGAAGAATCAAAATTAGAAAGTGTACATGGTCTTAATGTAATTTTTCAGCCATTTCAAAATAAAATCTAAGTATTTCAATTTGTACAATGTAAAGTAAAACATAAGTGACACCTATAACAATTCAAGACAAGATTTTTATTAAGCAAGGCTAAGGCAACTGAAATGCCCCCCAATGCCATCAAAGTGTCTTATTTTGTTCAGGCATTTGCATAAAAAGTTCCAAAGCTTCATCAACAAGGTCATTGTGCATATACCCAATAGTTATTGCATTCCATAAGACTAAGTCTCATTGATGCATTTCATCAGAGAATTCATATGCCTTCACTATAATGCTACACTTTGCATACATGTCTGTAGGGGAACTTATCTCAAAAACATTACACTGAAACTAATCACCTAGATTTATTATTATTCATATGGTATATGAGCAACCATTGTTTCACTAAAATGGTGCAAGATTTGGAAACTATATTTACCAGCTTCATCTCTCTCAGTTGGATGTGAAAAAAGAGTTGGACACTATAAACAACATATATGCTCTCTATTTTTTGGTGGACTATCTAACTAAACTAGGGTTAAATTGGAAAATAATTTGTATTGTTTCATATTTCTAAATACTAGATTAAACTTTGAAATTATACAATAACCATGATAAATTGATTCATAAAAATTATAACTAGAAAAAGGTTGAATCACCTCAAGGAATCAAAAATTAATGTAAATGTGAATAACTTGTACATCCAAGTTGAGTGTAGGGTCTGCCAATATGACATCCCGATGTGGACATCAATAAAATCTCAAAATGTGGATAGTGATCAAATATCCTAATCCCGACCTTTCGAAATCTAATCGCCGATTCTCTTTACCGCAATAAACATTAAACAAATTTGAGGTCATTTTCCATTCTCATTTATTTAACTCTTTTCCTATTTTTTTATTTTATTTTAAGTTGCAATTATAGCTTCCTATTGGGGTAGTTTGAGTTGTTTCCATATGGATCCTTCTATTGTAGTGGTTTTAAGTCATCGCCATTTTCCACCCTGTCCAAACCCTAAGTTAGCGTTATCTAATGATGCCCCCCTCACATGCATATTTGAACATTAGGGTCTAACTATTGTTTGTTCGTTCAAGCATTATAATTTGAAGAGCATTAGGTTTCATTGGTTTCATCCATTTTATTTCATGTTTCTCTTATGGATATTAACAATTGAATGGGGGGTTTCTAATTGATGTTATTTATAGAGAAATGGCATCCGCCATGATGATTCCACCAAACTAGGCTTAGATCCAATGCATTGTGTAATATTTGCAAACATTTTAAAATCATACATTAAAATAAAAGACAAAAATCTACTAGGCAATTGTGAATATTTTTTTGTTGGATTCATATTATTTAGAAGGCCTCCCTTTTGATCTTTATGTTAATTTAGTGCAACTCCTCAAAATCATAATTAACCATGTCTAATGGGGGGAAAATACTAGTACACTTGTAGACATTATTTTGAATGTTATATGCACCAATACATTCATCATTGGTAGATCTACTATGTCCACCTGTTATCCTCATTTCTTAGGGATAAGTAAGGAGATGATGTCTCAAGGCCCTCATGTTGTAGACATGGAGTACTAAGAGATAGATGGTTGACAATGTCCACTTGCATAGACAGAGGCCCACTTCACCACCAGACATCTCAGACTCATCATGATGGTATCCACCACACTAGTTTACTTATGGAAGACATTAGGTCTTTCTCCATGAGGTACAAGCCATGTATTATGGTGAGTGTCATTTCAATATTTGAGGCATTTGAGTGTGTTGCATTTAAAGTTGCTTTTGATTATGTAATGTGTGCTTGGAAGTTATGTTATTTTCCCTATTTCACCTTGGTGGTTGACATAATGTCCTAGTAAGTGGTCACCCTTAGGGATGGGTTTGCTACTGGGAGGTCCCCTTGATAAGTCATCATTCCTTTACCGATCATACTTATCATTTTCCATATTTCATTCTCTCATCTCCCTATCTTTTGGGATTTTCGGGTGTACTGACCCAAGAAGGGATTTTCCTTCATTTCATGGGAAGAAGGCGCTGAAGGCCTAGAGGGAATGTAGCTGGGAAAAGACAAAATCCAAATCATAACCTTCCATATGCTCTCCCAAAAGAGGTCTTGAGAACAATGAAATGTTTCTCCTAAAAATTCAAACACCTGCAAAAGCAAACACACACACACACACACACACATATATAAATGTCCCACTTTTTTAGGGATCTACACAAGTGCATTACAAGCTATACTTTACCCCCATGGCACTCTATGTACCTCTCCCTTCAAGTGACACTGTGGTACTTCCCCNGGACCTTTATTAATTAATGGCATTAAATAGGATTGGAAAAATGATGCATTGAAAATGAAGGTGCAACACACCCTCTACAAAGGCACCCATAAATGAGACACTACGATCCCTTGTATGTCATGAACCCCATGCCCAAAATTATTTCCCCCATCCATTTCATCTTCTCCACATGGCTTAGACGGGGGTCCACCTAGGAAACACTCATTGACTTAGGGAATGATTCACCCAATAGGTCACTTTGTCAACCCTCCCATACCTAAACTTGGCAAGTTGCATAGGGTCTTTGAGCACTTGTTTAATTTGATGTGGTGGTTTTGATGCGCATGCTTAGATGACCCTTTTATTCATTTGATTTACTTATCATGATGCATTTGACTTGAGATCCTTGGAAGTCATATTCATTGTCTTTGCAGGACCTTGCTTGGTGGCCAATTTTGGAAGAACAAGCCTAGTTTGGGCTTCCTTGGGGAATGAATCCCATAGGTTGGATACCATGGCTTGCACACCTGATGATGATGACAGACCTTGGAGGCTTGAAAGACACCATGGAAGATCTCACCTAGCTCCTACAAGCCCTACAACTTTTCTTTCGAGGTCAAAACATCACTTAGAGAGGCTTGACGTCACCCTAGGGATAGGGTTTTGGTGGTGGTGGTGTTTGCTTAACACTTGGAACCTTTTGGATGGAGAGGAGCTTTGGTTTGATAAAGGAAACCCTAGCGCACGAGAGGGATGCCTTTGGAGACCCAACGTTTCACCTCCAAGCTCAAACGACTTGCTAGAAGTTCCAAAACATCACCCTAGAGAGGGTTGATGTCATCTTTAGGGTTTCTTATGTGCAATTTTAAAGTTAAATTTGAATTTAATATTGTAAAGGGGAAAAATAAAGGAAAATGTCTCCCTTCCTTTTTGGTTTACCTTAACTTAAGTGGACAAACACTTTTTAGAGGATTTGTATAAATAAGGATCATTTCTATTTCATTCTTCATCATAGCTCTCCCATTGTGAGAGGACTACTTGGCTGAAATTTGCGCCCCTCTTGGGAAAATTCATTCTCTCTATCTTGTGATATGGTTTATATCTTTTCTTATGGAATGAAGTGGTGTGCTATCTCTTGGAGGCTCTTTCTCTTGCTTTGATGGTGAAAAATACTTGGTAACTAGGGTTTGTCTTGGCGTTTTTTGGAATTGGTAAGGAAATATGCATTTTGTTAGGTTTATTTGTTGTTCCATGGTTGTTATTGGATATCTCCTTGGAGGAGTATAAGTGTTTACAACCTCCACCGAGTTTTATCATTTTTCATTTGTTGAAAAGGATATTGCAAAGGTTTCTAGGAGGAGTAAAAGGGTTTACACCCTCCCAAACTTTACCTTGTTAGGATTCCTATCTCAAGGGAGTAAAAGGGATTACACCCCTTGAAATTTAGTAGACCTAACTTAATACAAGAAGACTCCATAACCCATTTGGAAAGGGACTAATATTTATTTGCATTTGAGAAATAAATTGTTTGCATTGGTAAACGTGATTTAGAGAGATATTGATTTTGTTCAGGTTGGAATCTTTTCTTGATGATTTAATCTTTCTAAAGCCTCTAGGGCAACTTGATTGGCCTAGTATTCTTGGAGCTATAAATTAATAAAAGCTACAACCATTAGGGCTGCAACAAATCACTCTATATCTTCAATTTTAACTTGCATTTCAACCGTGGAAATTTTCTTGTAAGCCATTACTATCATTCTAGTGCTTATTGGCAAACTTTTTGTCGGATAACTTGCTTATTCTCATGGTTGAGACTTGTTGTTGTATCAAATATTTTCTACATCCACTTGGTTGTTACAAATATTCTCTAAAAACATCATACAACAATCATGTAATAACACTAAAGTTTGTGCTAAAGTATTGAGAATTAGTCTACATGTTTTGTGCTTCATATCTCAATAAATATTTGATGCTTTGAGTGGTTAAATCTGAAGTAATTAGCTTTGTTCCTTGTTTATATATATTATTTTTTACTACAGTATTTTGGGACAACAAGCTTAACTTTCTTGTCTACTTAATATTTAGGCTTGTATACTCGTATTTTCTTGTGTCTCGGGTAGGTACACCACTCTTCTGTAAATACACTACTTCTTGGCAACCTTCTCTCACCAACAATATTTCATCCCAAGCCTTCCATCTCTCCACAAATTGACCTATAGGGGCTTCACTTCCATAACCTCACTTTCCATCTCATTTCCCCCTTGGGTCACCCAAGATTCCCCCCTTGTGTTAGATTTATCTTTCACTAAAGCGAGGGGAGGGTTTATATAAGGTGACAATGGGCATACTCTCCCACAGTTTTCGTCATCGCATGGATTGGGTTATGATTTTCCCAACCTACAATCTATGCGATAAAATTTTGGCATCGTTTTTGGAGAGGATTTTGAATCCTCTTTCATTCCCTAATGACACTTTGGCAAGCTTTGATCCCAAAGAATTTTCTCGTAAGATTTCTCGATGACTCCATTTGAGGGAAGTTCCCTTTTCCATTTTGATGAGATTTTCATAATGTTCATTCGGTGACTCCATTGAGGTATTACCCTAAGTAATGGAACCATGGTATCACGAGACTTACCATGGGTATTCCATAAGGTGTACCCTTCTATTGATGTTGAGAATATCCATGGATATCCAAATCATTGCTTTACGGAGTGGAGGGAAAGTTACCCTAAATTAAATTCCGATCCAGCTCTAGCAGTGACCCATGTTGTGAATGATATGAAGTATTCTTCAAGCTTAAATGTGCTACATGAAGAAGTGTTGATGGAATTTTTTGTATCTTCTCTGGAATCAATTCAAAGGAGTTGGCTTGCACACTCATGTGATCTAAAAAGTATCTCGTCTTCTACAAATCTCATTGAATAATTTCTTAGGCATTGTCAGCCAACTACTCGGGATTTGCAAGATTCTTTCCAAGAGCTTAAAGACACTCTTTACATAGAAGGTTTTTCTAGTGGACGACGAGACAATAATTGAGGAATGGAAAAATGAAGAAGAGTATCATCCACCCATTGCAGAAAAAGTGTTGAAAGAATAGATCCATGAAGAAAGTTTTCAAAGAGATCTCAATGATGAAGACCCAGCTGAGACATTGGTGTCCATTATCTCACTTGATGAAGGTGAATTTATCCTGCCTCACCTTCGTTCTGCACATGAATATGAAGTAATGATCAACATAAGTGACACAAATGATCTTGTGGAAGACCCTTCTGACATGGTTGATCAACATATTTATGATTTCATACATGTTGGGAGACACCCTTTAGAGGCTTGAAAGACACCATGGAAGATCTCACCTAGCCCCTACAAGCCCAATGTTTTTCCTTTGGAGGTCAAAACGTCACTTAGAGAGGCTTGACATAACTCTAGAGCTAGGGTTTTGGTGGTGGTGGTGTTGGATTGACACTTGATACCTTTTGAATGGAGAGAAGCTTTGGCCCGATGAAGGAAATCCTAGTGCATGAGAGGGAGGCCTTTGGAGGGCCAACGTTTCACCTCCAACTTCAAACGACTTGCTAGAAGTGCCAAAACGTTACCCTAGAGAGGGTTGACGCCATATTTAGGGTTTCTTATGTGCAATTTTAAAGTTAAATTTGAATTTAATATTGTAAATGGGAAAAACAAACAGAAATGTATCCCTTATTTTGTGGTTTACCCAAACTTAAGTGGAAAAAAAATGTTTTATAGGATTTGTATAAATAAGGATAATTTCTATTTCATTTTTCATCATAGCTCTCCCATTGTGAGAGGACTACTTGGTTAAAATTTACACCCCTCTTGGGAAAATTAATTCTCTCTCTCTCTCTCTCTCTCTCTCTCTCTCTCTCTCTCTCTCTCTCGTGATATGGAATGAAGTGGTGCGCTATCTCTTGGAGGATCTTTCTCTTGCTTTGATGGTGAAAAATACTTGGTAACTAGGGTTTGTCTTGGTATTTTTTGGAATTGGTAAGGAAAGATGCACTTTGTTAGGTTTATTTCTTGTTCCATGGTTGTTATTGGCTAGATCCTTGGAGTATAAGTGTTTACAACCTCCACCAAGTTTTATTGTTTTTGTTTTTTGAAAAGGCTATTGCAAAGGTTGCTAGGAGGAGTAAAATCGTTTACACCCTCCTAGACTTTGTTAGGGTTACTATCTCAAGGGAGTAAAAGGGATTGCATCCCTTGAGATTTAGTAGACCTAAATTAATACAAGAAGACTCCATAACCCATTTGGAAAGGCACTAATCTTTATTTGCATTTGAGAAATAAATTGTTTGCATTGGTAAACATGATTTAGAGAGATATTGATTTTGTTCATGTTGGAATATTTTATTGATGCTTTAAGCTTGTTAAAGCCTCTAGGGCATCTCAATTGGCCTAGTATTCTTGGAGATATAACTTAATAAAATCTACAAACATTAAGGCTGTAGAAAATCACTCTATATCTTCAATTTTAACTTGCATTTCAACCGTGGAAATTTGCTAGTAAGCCATTACTATCATTCTATTGCTTATTGGTGAACTTTTTGTTGGATTACATGCTTATTCTTGTGGTTGAGACTTGATGTTGTAGCAAATATTTTCTACATCCACTTGGATATTACAAATACACTCTAAAAACATCATACAACAACCCTCTAATACCACTAATGTTTGTGCTAAAGTATTGATAATTAGTCTACATATTTTGTGCTTCATCTCTCAATAAATCTTTGATGCTTTGAGTGGTTAAATATGCAATAATTATCTTTGTTCCTTGTCGATGTATATTATTGTTTACTACATTAGTTTGGGACAACAAGCTTAACTTTCTTTTCCACTTAATATTTAGGCTTGTATGCTCATCTTTTTTTGTGTCTCGGGCAGGTACAACACTTTTCTGCAGATACACTACTTCTTGGAAACCTTCCCTCATCAACAAGACTTCATCCCAAGCCTTCCATCTCTCCACAACTTGACCTATAGGGGATTGACTTCCATAACCTCACTTTCCATCTCATTTCCTCCTTGGGTCATCCAATATTCTTCCCTTGTGTTAGATTTATCTATCTTTGAAGCAAGGGGAGGATTTATCTAAGTTGATAGTGGGTAGACTCTCCCACAGTTATCGCCATCTCATGGATTGGGTCAGGCTTTTCCAAACCTACAGTTTGTGCGATAACATTTTGGTGTCGTTGCCGAGGAGGATTTTGAATCCTCTTTTATGCCCTAATGACACTTTGGCAAGCTTTGATTCCAAATCCTTTTCCTGTAAGTTTGTATGACGACTCCATTTGAGGGAAGTTCCCTTTTCCATTTTGATGAGATTTTCATAAAGTTCATCTGGCAACTCCATTGAAGTATTACCCTAGGTAATGGAACCATGGCGTCACAAGACTTACCATGGGAATTCCATAAGGTGTACCCTTCTATTAATGTTCAGAATATCCCTGGATATCCAAATCATTGTTCTACGGAGTGGAGGGAAAGCTGCCCTAAATTTAATGGTGATCCTGTTAGAAAAACAAGACCACGGAGAAATAAAATAAAACAAATGCGGGAATAAAACACAGAAGATACACAATACAAGAGAGACACAGATTTACGTGGTTCACCTAGTGTGGGCTACGTCCACCAGAGAAATTGCCAGGTCCTTTCTTTATTATTATCTAGCAAAANAAAATGAAGGGATACAACCTACAGCAAAACCCGTTGTAACTTCCTCTTCTTTCTCTCACAGTCTCCTCTCTTAGAATAGAATACTTGCCAACCTACATAGCCATAATACATTTCCCTCATAAAAGAGGGTTGCCTTCTAGGGCAAAAAACCCTAACATAATCTCTATCGTTAGATCTGCGACCTTATAATGAACGGTCCAGATTTACAATGAAATTACAATATACTTTTACAAGGCAATTTTTGCTTCGGGGGCTTCACCCTCGAACCCCCGCTGGGGGCCCACTTGCCCCCAGACCCCCCAACCGGGGGGATATCCCCCCTGGACCCCGCAGAGGGGGTATCCCCCCTCTGCACTCCCCCGCGTGGAAGAGTGTACATACTTCTGGGGTGTAAATACTTCATGGGGTATAAACACGACTGAAAGTAAAAAACCTCTGAATCAGGAAGATAATCAGGCTCCACAACCAATAGATCCAACTTTAACAGTCACCCATGTCGTGAATTATATGAAATATGCTTCCATCAAGTTATGATGCAAGTTTATTATGAACCATATATCCATTTTTTATGATGCTAGTTAATGCATGGTTCTATGGTCCACCTGAAACTAGACTAGCATCTAAAATGATATACACTACATATGATATTTCATGCTATTGTATGGTTCTTCTCTATTTCCTTCATTTATTCTTCCATGGATCTATTTCAATCCTCATCCTCACTCCCCAAAGAGCCTCCTTGATAGGATTAGGCTCTTCATCAAATATAATAAAAAAAACATAGTTAGAATCACTGGGAGAGTATGTATAATTTTTTTCTACCACTGGGAGATTACCCCTCTATAATTACAATTAATTAAACATGGAAACCAATCTATATTAACATACACTAAAAACATGAAAATGAAATGAACTGAAATATGCTTATTATATTAAAACATGGTTATCAATACAAATATGAAAAATTAGTTTGGTCTTAAACATTGTTTTATTCTTATACAACCTCCAACCCCAGGCATAGACCACCATGAACTTATTTATGTAGATAGACATAAATACAAAACAGAAGTGGTATTTAGTAGCTTTAACAATCTTAACAAAATAATACTAAGTCTTGTAAATGAGTTGATTATAAAACTTTATTCAAATTATTTAACCTTCGTGAATTTAGAAACAACTTAGGAATATCAATAGTTGGTGCTAAAATCTAGGGGTCTTTTAGATTCCTCCATATGCTCCATGTGTTGCCACTTCTCAACATCTATCAATCTCATGCTCAAAGGACTAGAATTATATTTTTCATCAACCATTTGTTGGTTATGTAGCATCATGCAAAGGTTCTAGGATGCCATATCATGGTTTTGTAGCAACAAGTATGGTTCCAAAATACTTCTCCTTCAATTACCATGACATCCCCATTGTTCTTTTCACTTATGTAGCTGGTCGTCATGCTCTACAAGATGTTGTAACATTCTAGAGTAGGTTGTATAATTTTTTATAGCTCATTGTAAAGTTCTATAGAAAAACTTCTATATGAAACATTAGTACTCAAGGGCCAAAACAAAATCAAGAAATATGTCAGTCTTCATCTTATATTATCAAAAACCCATGAAAACACATAAAAATAGAAAAATGCACCTCATATCCTTAAGTCTACTTCTACCAACAAATTGTCATATAATCCAAAATAGTATGAGCAAAAAGGAAAGTGTAAAAGGATATAGAAGGCATCACAAGGTGTCCAAAATGGAGGCCGGTCATCTCGCACTGATTGAAGGTGTTTTATGTCCCTATGCAACCAATCAACTTATGCATGCAAGTCCCTAAAGCCTTCATGCATGTTACTCCAACTCTATGGAAAGTCTTAGGAATACTACCTCTTGCTATAGTAACCTAATATTTTTTCTACTTTTGCTTGCACTTTCTTCATGGAGATTAATAAAAAAAATAAGTTTTGTATTTCTTTGTGGAACACCATATTAGTGAGAAGTGAAATCTAAAACAAATCCATTAAGTTCGATTTTTTTTAAGAATTAATGTATAAAGTATATCTTTCCATAGAAATAATAAAATTAAGATACCATAGTAATTTCCTTTTCCTAAGGTTAGTAAATAATGCATCCCATCTTTGCTAGCAAACAAAGAGGGATTCTATTTTATACAAGTCAATAGAATTATCATAATCATTAAGGGAAGTCCTCTACATTTTTCTGGTCTTAGCAACTATTGTAAGGTTTGCAATCCATTTTTTATGGTTTGTGACGATTAAGGGGGGAATTTCATACTCATCCCTAAACCAAAGGTTGGCGTGACTTTCTTCAATTTGAAAATTTTCCTATTCTCCTTTCCATTTAACCTAATTCATCATGAATGATATAAATGACTTTAACTTTAGGCCCCCTACATAAGGGTTTGGATTCCATATTTTGTCTTGTTCCATGAAAAATTCATGTAGGTAGAGTTTAGATAACATTTTTTTATCTCCTTCACCACAAGAAAATAAAATCTCAAAAAATCTATTGACATGTTTATGGTCTAAGCCTGATATATACCCGTCCTTCTTATATGAAATGAAATCCACTATTATTTTAAGTAAACAACATACACAAGGGAAGGTTGGTGGCAGGAAAGAGATCGAAAATCCAAATTATTCATTGTTAATTTATCTTTCTTTGTCTGGTTCCTCTCCTTTACTGCTTTCTCTATTTCTTCCCTTGCATCCTATACCTTTTTTTACTTTTTCTTTTCTTCTTTTCCATAGCATCTCCCATTCTTATTTTCTATCTCCATAAAATTATGCCCATCATTTTCTCATTGAATTGATTACTTGTTTATGTTGTTTTAGTGGGATTACACCCTGACCATATGACTCGACAATCTCTTTCCAACTTTCCACTTCAACTTTGAATATGATAAGTTCTCCTGATTCCTCCCCTAATTCCACTACAACAATAGTTTTAAACTTTTCTCCTGCAACATTCTCCAACTCTTCTAGAGTAGGATTTACAAACTCTCCTACTACAGTATTTGAAAACCTTTCTATAACATGAGGTACCTTCTCCTCAAGTCTATTAATTTGTTATTCTTCAATGTCCCTAAAAAGGGTTTCCAAATTGTTTATAAAAGCTACATCTTATGTACTATGATGACCTAAAGTTAAATTTTTTATGAAAGGAAATCAATTCCTCTCAAAGTTGCTTGTTCTCAACTCTCAACCATGCATTGTACTTCTTATATTTAGCAATAGTCAAACCTTCAATATTCCTTGTTGTGTCTAATTTCTTTGCTAAGGATGCTTGATATTTCCATGGCCCAAAATTATGCTTGTTCTTTCTAGACTAGGATGGTTTTGAAAATATTCTATCATGTTCTTGACTATTTGTTTAATGACTTATGCTACTATGGAACTACATGTTTGTCTTTGCTCTGGTAAGTTCATCTTACCCTAGATTTCCTAAGCCATCCCAATTATTCACTCCCAACTAACAACTATTACAGTGTCTTGAATCTCATATTTTGAAACAATTTTCTCTTTTAAAGCTTTATCAATGTATGATACTATGGAAGAATGTTTTTACCTTTACTTTGATAGGATAATCTTACCTATGATAGAATTAATCATCCTCATTCTTCATTTCCTACTAACAATCATTGTAGTCTCTCGAACCTCATTCTATAAGAGCTTCCTCTTCCTATGTTTTATTAATGTTTGTTGCTATAGAAATGCATGTTTGTCTTCACTCTAGCAAAATGATCTTTCCCTAGATGGCCTCAGTCCTCCCTATTCTTCCCTCGCTACTAACAACTACTATAGTCTCTCAAACTTCATCTTCTACAACAATTTTCTCTTCTAATGCTTTATCAATGTTTGTTTCTATGGAATTGCATGTTCATATTTGATTCCATATATTGGTGTTTCCCTGGATGGACTCAGTCATCCCCATTCTTTACTTCATGCTAAAAACTGTTGAATCTCTTGAACCTCGACTTCTGTAGCAATATCCTCTTCCAATGCTTTATCAATGTTTGTTGCTATGAAACTACATACCCATTTTTTCTTTGTTAAGAAAGTCCCACCGTGATGACCTCAATTACCTCCCTTCTTCACTTTCTACAAACAAATGCCACGATGTCATGACCACCATATACTATAGTGTTTGTTTCTTCATATTCTACTTTTGTAACATTCCCGTTATCTCCTCTACTACAAATTCCTCCACTTCTTCTTCTCCTCAACTTCTTTTCCCACTTCTTCTTCTTTTTCTTTCCTGTGATTTTTTACCATGTTCGTCCAACAAAAGTGAGAGCATCTATGATTAGGAATTTTATTAAACCATGGTGGACCAAATTATTTACTCCTTTATGTTGAACTTCTTTTATAATCTTGATGAGACAATGAAGGATGAAGTGAGACATACATAGCAAGTGTCCATGCCTTAAATGAAAAAGTACTTTAAAAACATAATTGAATAAAAGGTTGAACATGCCTTCACATGTAATAACTTTTTGAATATACAATGCAAATTTTGTCCAAGGTGCAACAAGAGAAGATTGTGACACACTTTTATGAGTGTCCTCAATGGTCTCATCATTTTCTAGGAAATCCAACCATACTTGCATACAAGTGGTTGTTCTTATAAACCATATTTCACCATGTATAGGGAACCATGTCATTGAATAAATTACTACTTCATTTATTGGAAACCACGTCCCTATGATAGTGGCATATTTTCCCTCGAAGTTCAGAGAAAAATCCATTACTACTGAGTCATTGATAGTGGCATATTTTCCCTCGAATTTCAGAGAAAAATCCATTACTATTGAGTCATAAAAGCCCTATAGCTTCTCAAAGTAATCCAACCATCTTGCATCCTAAAAAATTGGGAGATCATTCCATTTTGTCTTAGTTTCCTGGTATCCGTAGGCTCAGGATGGTTTGGACAGCCCCCGTGACTTCTTCTCTGTTATGAAGAATATTCAGATACCACATAACCCTTTATATCTCACTACTTTTTTTCATTTGACTAGGAGTACAATCGTCAAGGAGGAATTAAGGAGGAATTACAGGTTGGATCTGTAATGTAGGTTTTGGGCATTATTAGGAGGTCTAATGGACAAGATATGGTGTTATGGATGAAAATACATGGCGTTTAAAGAGGAATTATAGGTTGGATCTGTAATGTAAGTTTTGGGCATTATTAGGAGGTTTAATGGACAAGATAGGGTGTTATGGATGAAAATACAGAGTGTTTAAAAAAAAAATTATGTTGTGAAGGCAATGGAAATCATCACTTGATTTGAAACTCAAGTCATGATGTTAATGGTACAAATAAATAAATCATGATAACACCATACATTGTTTTTTTTAATGTTTTTGGGTTATTGTTTTGGGTCGATAGGTATATCAAAGACATGAAGTATACTATCAAATACAACCAAATGTTGACCATATTGTATATGTCACTTGCCATCATTTTTTCGCCTCTACATGCTCAAGGAGTGGAACCACATTATACAGTAACTATTTATTTGGTTCTATAGCATTGTGAAAGGTTCCACAATGCCTTCTCATGGTTGTGAATTAACCTTATGGATATACAACATCTCTCCTTCAATTTCCATGACATCCCCAACATTTTGTGCACTTTTGTAATTGGTTGTACCATTCTACAATACTTTGTAATGTTTTCTAGTAGGACATACAATGTTTTGCAGCTTGTTGTATGGTTTTATGAAAAACTAATAGGTTTTATGGAAGCACTCCTATAGCCAACATTAGTTCTCAAGGCGTTACGAGAAATTTGAGGTCTAAAATGGGCCTCCTAATGAAAATAATAAATAATAAATTAAGAGTTATGAATTTTTTAAGGGAAAGAAAGAAAACTACTTTTTTTAATTGTATATTGGACTTATCTCTTTATAGGTTTACTCAAATTTCAAGTGTAGACACTCATTGGATGGAGAATTAAATTATGCATCCAATGACTACCCACTCGATGCACTTTTGATGACCCACGGTGAGACAAACGGGAAATATATGAAAAATATGTTATTTTCAAGAAACACATTTTTTCTATGTGTTTCTAGTTTATCTCACCATGGGTCTATCAAAAGTATGCCGAGTGGGTACTCGTTGGATGCATAATTTAATTATGCATTCAAAGAGTGCCTACATTTGAAATTTGAGTAAACGTATAAGGAAATAAGTAAAAAAATATGATTAAAAAAAGTAGATTTCTTCCTTTCTTTCCAAAAATATTTACCCTTATGGTTAACATCATCTCAAATCTTATTGGTTCTTTTGAAGTTTATTTTAATAATACATTTTCTTGTTTTTAGGCTCATTTTTTACCTCAAAATTACCCTAATAATCAAACAAGTTCAATTAACATGTTGGTCTTCATCTTAGAAATTAGCAAAAATCTATAAAAACACAAAAAAAAAAATGGAAAAAAACATAAATGGTGACTAACAAAGTTATGGAAATTGCTTCTCCTTAAAATCATATCCCATTGCTTTAGCATAAATGATATATAACTCATGGGAAAAATAAAAAAGCATTAAAAAACCAAAAGGATCATGTATTAATTATTAATTTTTGCTTCTTGTAGATAGATTACATTTTGATCATGTTTATACATTCATTGGTCATATAGTTCAATGTTATCCTTGTGGCAAGGATTGAAGCTCCACACAACATCTTTAAAGTGCACAATTCAATAGTGGAATAAGGGAGAACTATATTTCCCAATTTAGGTTATAAAATCTCCCTAGTATTCACAACATGATAGTCTTCTGCAACATAGACATCGTAGATCATTACATTTGGGTTATTGTGGAGCTTCATCCTTAAAGTGCACAATTCAATAGTGGAATAAGGGAGAACTATATTTCCCAATTTAGGTGATAAAATCTCCCTAGTATTCACAACATGATAGTTTTATGCAACATAGACATCGTGGATCATTACATTTGGGTTATTTTGGATTTATTTGGGTTAGTTTTATTTATTATTGCCTTTGCAACTTTTACATAATGTTTTAACAAGATGAAATAACGCTTCTTCCCTTCTAAACCCAATTGAGAATATGATAGTGGCAATTCTTTGGGTTTGTCTTAACTCTGCCAACAAATGAATCAAAGTAATATGCATTCAATAAGATGTTAATTATTGAAAATCCAAACAAAAAACAATCACATAATTTCTTGGGAGGATTTTATTTTATCAATTTCAAGTTTATTAGTACTTGATGTTGGAGTTCTATGCATCAAACCCTTATTATAATTTGTTATACAACTTTACACCTACTCAACAATAACTTGGTTTGCCTTAAAATTATATTTTATGCTTGAAAATATTAGAGAGAAGTTGTCCTAAATCTTTATAGTTTTGATGAATTAGAAGGTTCGAAGTGTTGTAGCAAATATTTTGAAATTGAGATTTAATGTGGGTCTACGCAAGACATTTTAAGAGAAAATGATTTTCATCCTCCACCTTCTAAAATAATTTTAAGAGAAAATTATTTCATTCCACTATTTTTAAAGAATTGTCTAACATCATGTTTCACTATGTAATTGATGAAAGTTTGTTTTTATTCTAATAATGTTGATTTTCTTCTTTATACTATATATAACAAAAAAAATACTTTTGATTTTTTAAAATAAAATTAATAACTTTTTATACTATATTGATTTTTTCTTATTCTTTAATTTTTTATCACATTACAATTTTTTCTTAAATTTAAATATAATATTGTTTTTAATAGAATCAACAAATTTCTCTTAAATTTAAATATAATGATATTTTTAATCGCACTATATTTTTTGGTAAATTTAAATATAATAATTTTAATCACATTATAATCTTTTCTTAAATTTAAATCTCATCTTTTGTTAATGATAAGTAGAAATTTCAGTAAACTATGAAAGATGAAAAAAGTTGTGATCAATTAATTTTTGAAAGCAATCGACTTTTAAAAGGAGCATAAACAAATATAGGTGAGTTGTATAATTTAATTGTGGGAAGAATTCTTAAAGTCTTTTAAGGAAAAATGATAAAAAATATATATATATATTTTTATTAGTTCTTAACCAACAAAGAATATAACTTATAGCTTTTTCAAAATAAGTTGACTTCATAATATAACTTATAGCTTTTTCAAAATAAGTTGACTTCATAATAGTTTGGCTTAATGTTTATAAAGTTAAAATATATATTAAATATAATAATTTTAAATTAGAAAAAAATGAATTTTTAAAATTGATAATGCTTATTTTTTTATTGGTTGGATGTGATGTGACTAAATAATCTTCATTTGCATAATAATATTAAAAAAAAAAAAATTTGCCATATAAGAATGATAAGAAAAGTGGTGTTTATATTCATTTATTCAAGGATAAGGACATTTATGGAAGCTAATCCATAGCAATATCTTGAAAGTAGACAATGAATGCCTATTGTTAAAAAATAATAATAAAATAATAAAAATTTAAATAAAACCCAAAAAACACCACATACAAAGTTGTGCATCCAATTTTAACATCTTTCTATAAATACACATTTAATCATTGTCTTTTGGAGGATAGAAGGGCATCTCGAAATAGATAAGATTGGCGAAGGAATGATCAGGAAGTTAATGGTACATCATTCACACCATCCATGATCCAAAGCGAGAGAAAATACATTAATAGCATATAAATGAAATATTGTAAAAGTTTTTAGCATTGTGATATAAGTCTGCCCATATGCTTCACCTCCCTCATAATATCAACCAACTCCATTGATATTTTCTTGTTTCCTCCCTCGCATTACATGCGAGATATAATTGACAAGTTTGCAATCCTCATAATTATCCAAATACAAGGGTTGCTTCTTCCTTTTCATTTTAATACAGTGGCATCTTCTTTGTGACCCCTCCATAGAGCCCACCCTCGCTTGAAATAGCAACGTTAATCACCAAACATTTAGAGAATATGAACATTGTATGGGTTTATTTTCAAAGGCATTGCCCTTGGTATGCAATCAACATCTAAAAATGATTGTTTCTTTATGGTAGAAGTATTTTGTTTTTTGATAGATCACTGACTAATGGTATCTATATTAGGTCTAGATTCGAACAATAGAGTTTTGTATATTTATGTTTTATTACCTACAAGTAATCTATTTTATCAATAAAATAAAGAAAATTCCACCCAAACAAATTTACCAGATTAAGTTACCTGTTTTTCTCCAAGAATGAAACTAAGGTACTCAATTTTAGTAGCTCATGTAGATTCATTGATTAGGACCCACATAATCATCCAACCTTCAATTGAATGACATGTTCAAGAAACTCCTAAATAATGTATTCTACTAAACTAAACTACCAAAAATTTAATTTTATTCACCAACCCCTGAAAGAGATTCACTTGTAAAATTGTAAATAAAAAATTCATAACATAGGTGATCAAATGGCATTCAAGTTACTTTCAAGTCAAATATAGAACACTCTCATGCTTATACCTTGGACTATTAAAAAACATTATACCAATGGATATTTTCAACCGAAGTTTCTAGGATGATTTCATAAACTAAGATTGATATTGTAGTGCAATCTAGAAAACCCAGATAAGGATGAGATTTATTCATTAACTATTGACTGCGAATGATGTTCAAGTTGGCAATGACCTGGACCCAACTTACAATGTGTAGTAGATACCTAGATCACAATCATCTAAATCCAACTTATAGTGCATAATAGAGACCCAATTGGCAATGGCCTAGATTTATCTTAGAGTGCAGAGTAGAAACCCAACTTAAAATGCATAGTAGATACCCAACTTGAAATTGGTGATATGAAAATTATGTTGGTTGCATTCACATTCATCTAAATGTGTTGGGATTTGTATCTATAACCTAATAAACCGATTTAAAAAATGTATTAAAATCATGATTATACTCTAACAGAATTCTACTGCAACTCCATTTGTTGTTTCCTTATCTTGTTTTACTACAATATAGGGTATTAATTATTATAAAGAAAGCAATAGTAAGTTGTACACAATGGAGTCAATCGATGAGCAAGATGGCACTCACCACCTGTTGATATTTTAAAAAAAGTGCCCATAAAATATGCACACAATAAAAGAGCAACAAGAGAGATGTCATATGGCACTCACCACTTGTTGATATTTTTAAAAAAGTGCCCATAAAATATGGTTACAATATATGGGCATTGGAGAGAGAATAACATAGACATTATATATATATATATATATATGTTTCATTATTGAAATATATATTATAATTACTCTTTGTGTAAGCTTCTCCCTGTGGCTTCTAAACATAGTATCTTTTCCTTATATCTCTTGATGATAGTACTGGTTGTTTCAATAAGAAGTCTTCTTTTATAGCTTTTGAATTTCCATTTGTGTTTACATGTTTATTAATATAAGTCATTTCTTCTCTCAA
>JASDQU010244611.1:14201-25560 GCA_032191745.1 Picea mariana
TTTATGAGGGAAATGTATTGCGGCTATGGATTGAGGGTGAATATTGTATTTTGAGAGAGGAGACTGTGAGATAAAGAAGAGGAAGTTACAGCGGGTTTTGTTGTAGGTTTTATCCCTTCATTTTGCTGGATAATAATAAAGGAAGGACCTGGCAATTTCTCTGGTGGACGTAGCCCACACTGGGTGAACCACGTAAATCTGTGTCTCTCTTGTATTGTGTGTCTTTTGCGTTTTGTTTCTGCATTTGTTTTATTTTATTGCTCCGCGGTCCTGTTTTTCTAACACTCCGAGGGACTACAGATGAACTGGGTGCAGTACCTTGTAAACCAGATAGAGCTTGATTGCAGAGAAGTGCAAGACCAAGGGTACAATTTCCACTTTAGTTGGTTTCTCATACTAATCGATTTCATTGCCTGAGAGCTACTAGAAGGTGCCACTTTTATGGATATCGAGCCCTTCGAACCACTGGCTGCAAAGTTCTGTATGTTGTGGTACTCCAGCGACATGAAAAAGCAGTGGTAGTATAATGTTGTCTTCCACACCTATTACAACCAATTGAAGAATGCAATCCAGTCTACACCACGCCTCACCCCAAACACACTTCATAGGTTTATACCTTTGATAAAATTTAGCGTGGACCACCACTTCACCTATATCACAGTGCACATTCATGACCACAAACAACAGTTAAAGTCGTACTACAAGTTGACAAAAGAAGACTTGGAGCAGATTACCAAGGAATGGTCGACAGACCTCCTTGTTGCAGCGGACCCCGCAAAAATTTTTGACGTGGATAGCCCTGAAGCTATGTCGAATACACCTAGACCAAGGAAGATTAAGAAGGATGATGAAGTTCAATATGTCCATAGATCATCCATGAAGACTACTTCGATCTCACCTGCGCAGGGAGGTGATGGTGAAGAACTAGGTGGCATAGAAGTTGAGCAAAACAAAGGTGAGGTTACTCCGCCTAGATCCCTCTAAGAAAAGGAATATTACCCCACCAAATGACTCATCCCGAAAGAAAACTAAGGCCACCTAGACTACATTTAAGACTACCCTCACACCGGACAACTTCGACTTCTTAGTCGCTGCGCTGAATGATGCTTCACTAAAGATTGCAGAAAAGCAAGAAGCGAAGCAGGAGGAGGTATTCAGCCGAATCAAGGGTGAACTTCAAGAAGTGCAGTAGGCACTCCAGTCCAGTCGAGTAGTTTCTACTGTTCCCTTGACAATCACAATAGCAGGAACAGGCGATGAGCCAACCCAATTACACCAGATCGCCGATAAAGTCGAAGCTCGCCTTCGACAAGCTCAAGAAGACACAACGCAAGCCACCCAGGCTTTGACACAAGTACAGAGCGCACTTGTAGAAAAACAGAGTAAGGCAGAACAGAAAAATCTCACCCTGCAAGTGAAGTGGGATGAGGAAAAAGCACAGTTACAGCAGAGCAAGGACCATTTGCTAGCAAAGCAACTTGAAGTACAGGAAAGGGTTCACAAAGCACTTCGCTCTATAATGATCATAGAAGTAAAGATTGAGGAACGTGTCCCACAGCAGGTGGCACAACTTGAAGAAGTAATCCAGCAACTTCAACAGCACATCGCAGATCTGGAACTTCACACCATTCCTGAGACTCCTTAAGAAATAAGAGATCTTAGGCAGGCAACTGCCCACAGCGCAGTTGGCGATTAAACACCCTTGCCTTGGAATGCAAGCAGCTGAGCGCTAGAGGTTGCAGACACCTGAGTCTTGCAATCACCCCTACCTCTACCTCGGGTGAGACTTCATTTTCTTCAAAGGTGTTGCCGAAAAGGCTGGTAGTTAGGACTTTGTTGGTGCGCTCTTGAGCATTAAACTCTAGGTCTACCCCTATGCCAACAACTTGTTTTATCTCATAGGTACTTTTTCTAGTGTGTGCTGGTTTTCAAACTATTATAGATTGCCCTGGTCTGTCTTTGATATTCTCACACAGTGGAGGATTAGGAGTTCCATTGGTCGTGAAGGCTTTTGGGCCTATCATCGATTGACCTCGAACCCCCCCCACGCCATCGCTAAGGAAAAAATTAGACCAACAAGGGTATTTTGAGACAATCGGGTTACAGGAAACTATGCCCAACCCATCCTCGAGAGGAGAACTTTCGATTCTCGAGGAACCAATCATTTTTTACCTCAGAGTAGAGGCTCTTGGTCCATATAACCCTCCCATCACTGATCTATCGACACCCATCGTCGTACAGGTTCTACCTTACGAGCGTTAGGTAGTGTCACCAGCAACAATGGAAGCAAACGCTGCCACTTATTCAGGGAATACTGATATTTCTTTCACGACTGTCACTACTGGGGGTGTTTTACCTCCTAACCAACTGTCATCAGTCTGGGCCACCATGGTCTCAACTGCTTCTACCTTGGGCAGCAGTCTAATTTCATTAATGGCGGTGATCACTGCTCTGTTTTCTCAGAACACGACAGGCTCTCCTTTGTCATACGGGATGCTTGGATTTGGTACGATTACTGTACTTTCCTCCTCCACTCTACAAACTTTGGGTCTGGGGGTAGGGAGTTCCAACGCTCCTCTGTAAGGATCCATGGGGGGCACTTCCACTCCCTTTATAACTTTCCCTTACTATGGGGGTCATATACCCCCTTCGTCCCCCTTGCTCGGCGGTGTTCCTCAACACTCAATCGAGCCTAACATAAACTTGTTTGGAGAAGGTAGTCAAGAACTCCCTCCTTATAATATGTCGGTTGGTTTGACACCTTTCTCTTTGTCTGGTGCGTTTGGTAACTATGCTTTCTCGCCAGCTGTCGTTTCAGCCGAGGGCAACCCTGGTTATGGACAACCACATCCTATACAGGGTACTATTCCTGCACAGGGGGCACACTTAGGAATTCCTTCCTCACAAGGATCTTGGAATCCATGGCAGGGACCAGTCCCCTTACAGAGCATGTTGATCAGGGGCAACCTTTTCCATATCTAGTGGAACCCTGGGCAATGCCCAATGCCTATGCCCATCGGATCGACAGGGGGAAACCCCTCCCAAAATCCTTGGAATGCGATGCAAGCTCAGCCCTTTAAGTCTTATTATGGGAACCATTCGGTGATGTCTCAACAAGCACCCAATCCGTATGCTGGTCACAGTCTTGGTTATTACCAGAGCCCTGGCTAGCAACCTAACTTTTTCTGGCAACCTGGTGCCAGTCAAACCCCAGGCTCCTTTTTCCCCAGCTACAATCCACAACCCAAACTAATGTTTTTGGCAACCCTGCACTTGCCAGATTTGACAATGCTCTTAAATGACCCCATCTGTCATGATCCAAGTTGGCCTCCTATGCCAACCAAGCTGCTTTCAGACATTCCAAAGTTCAAGGCCAAGCCTAATGAAGATCCTAGTGATCACGTGACTACCTTCCACTTATAGTGCTCGTCCAACTCGTTAAGAGACGACTATGTTCAGTTAAGATTGTTTCAACGCACTCTCATAGAGAGTGTTGCGAAATGGTACATCGAGCTCAACCGCTCACGATACTCTTCCTTCGGCATATTGGCAATGGCTTTCTTGAACCATTTCCAATTACTTGTGAGATATGACGTCGGCACTGAATTGCTGGACAATTTCGAGCAGACAAAAGCGAACCATATCTCAGATCACATTTGAGAATGGAGACACCGGAAGAGTTTGATCAAAGTATCAGTCCCACCATCATTCCTACTTGAGTGGTTCCTTAAGTCTCTAGTACGCCAGTTGTCTAAAGACGTCGCAACGTCTGGGGTGTTTTCGGAGGAAGATGTAATAATGAGAGCGCAATAGCTAGACCTAATTTACTCTCAATCTGGTTTACTCTACAAGATTTTTCCAGATGCACCGAGGTCGATCCTTGACAAAACCAGGCAAAGGTATGGACCACATACTGATGGAATTATTGGTTCAGCGCAAACCAATCCCGCTAATCCATTATCAAATCAATTGCAACAATTATCGATACAATAGATAGCGGCCAGCTAGACCATTGGTTTAGCTGCTCCCCCTACCCAAAAGTTGGATGTACACAGTGTGCAAACGACAAACCCAAAGGCCACCCAGCAGCCTGACAGAAAGAAGAAACAATGGAAAAAGGGTAAGGGGGATAAGAAACCCACTGATAATGCTGGCAGAGGCGACACTGAAAAGAAAAAGTCAAAGTATCCTTGCAATCTTTGCAAGGAAGACCACCCGACTCATCAGTGCCCTCGGCTTGCGGAGGCCCAGAAGTTATTGGCACAGCAACAGCCTGTCATGTTAACAAACCCATTTCAACATAGGAAAAATCTAACTCAAGCCTCCTCGAGCACGAAAGGGGACAGTCAAGGACCCCCTCCATATTCAAGTAATCCTTCGTCTGCAAATGTGTATATGATGAAAGGTGATGCCTATATAATGACTAGAGCACATGATTACGGAAATCCAGGCACCTCTGAGAAGGGTAAAGAAGCCAAAAACCCACCTCTTCCTCTTCAGATTGAGAAGACATTCAGAGAAACAACGACGCGCATCCCAAAAGGTGCGTTCAAAAAATATTCTTACAACCCAAACGCAAGGGCCGCCCATAACTACTCTGTGGTGGAGGATTTATCACAAACCCCTTGTGCAATGTCTGCTTTGGAAGTCCTCTAGAGTTTCCCTTCCTAGAGAAATGCCCTGTTAGCTGCCTTAGACTCTGCCGATACTTGTAATCCGGGAACGATCATGCTTGATACTACCGACTTAAAACCTCGTCTTTCTTACCACGTAGCTTTTCAGATAGTAGTGGCTTACACCACGAAAACTTTTACCCGGAATATTTTCCGTACAGTGGTGGATGAGGGCACCTCAACATGCGTGATGTCTTTGGCATGTTGGAATGCCATCGGCCAACCCGTTTTGTCTCCATCACCTACTCTACTTATAGCTTTTGATGGTCATTCTTTCTGACCACATGGGATCATTCCCTCTTTCCCTGTGCAGTTAGGGGGGAAAACTGTGTGTGTCAAAGTTGAAGTGGTCGATGCATCCCTTGACTACAATATTTTTTTAGGAAGGAGTTGTACCTATGATATGCAAGTAGTGGTCATGACATTTTTCCAGGTCTTGTTGTTTCCTCACGAGGGTCGGATTGTGACCATTGATCAGTTGTCCTTCTCTCGTCTTGACCCTTCATCGGGAGTCTCCACGGTATCGATGATTGATAAACCTCAGCCCGGCATCATCAACGTAGGGGTTGGTTTGTGCCCACCATTGATGGGTACTTTCAATTACCCACTTTCGACCGACAATGTCCATTACATGACGGTTGTCCCCGACCAGCCTCGGGCTACAATTTTTCAAATCTCGTCATTTCGCACGATGTACTTTCACGATATGTGGACTCTTCCTTCCCCATCTTCTATGATGGAAGGGAAAGAGCACCATGGCATGGCCATCCCTTTGTCCGTGGAAGAAGTTGCATACTCGATCATTCAAGAAGCTTCTGCCGACCCCAATCCGACTCCATCACAAGAGTTAGATCTAGTGCTTGAGCCTATTTGGGCTCAAGGTTCCCTTGCTAATATAGATTCTTTAGGCTTAGTCTTGCCTTCAGACGAAGAGATTATTGAGGCAATGACTAGTCCGGAAAGACCCTAGGATGATCTTCATCATAGATCTTACTTCCTCCCAGAGTTAAGACAAATTGAAGCAGGAGAATTCACTCTGACTATGAATGGAGATAAAGATTGGCCTATCAATCCTTTGGCAATGCACGTGGTTTACGCTGAAGGAAACATGGCAACAATAGCCGAAACGATACCTATTGACATCTCCAAATCCCCTGGCATCGTGGAGAATATCTTCATCAAAGAAGATTGCTCCCCCGAGGAGATTCAAATCTACACAGATTTATTTAAATAATTATGCAATGTGTTTGCCTGGTCTTACGAGGAAATTTCAGGCATAGATCCAAGAATTGTCGAACATGAAATCATGACATATACTGATGCCAAGTCGGTCCGGCAGAAGCTTCGTCTGGTCAATCCTAGGAAAGTAGTAGCTATCAAGGCTGAAGTAGAGAAATTACTTAAAGTTGGTTTCATATACCCCATCCAATTGACTCAATGGGTGTTGAATCCTGTGCCAGTCAATAAAAAACAGGGTACGATTCACGTATGCACGGACTTCCGTGATCTGAACAAGGCTTACCCAAAAGATAATTTCCCCCTGACATTTATTGACCAGATAGTCGATGAATGTGTAAGATGCAAGGCCTTTTCATTCATGGATGGTTTTTCGAGATGCAATCAGATACAAATCAAACCCGAAGACCAACACAAAACCACTTTCATCTATCCATGGGGTACATTCGCTTATTGCAAGATGCATTTTGGTCTAAAAAATGTTGGAGCTACATTTCACTGAGCCATGTCTTTTGCTTTCCATGACCTCAAACACATATTCAAGGCTTATCTTGATGATTTAGCATCACGATATTGCAAAAGAGTTAATCATCCATAACACCTCTGACTTATCTTTGAACGGTGTCGCTACTACCGAATCCGCTTGAATCCAAACAAGTGTAGTTTTTGCGTCACATCAGGTCGTCTGTTAGGTTTCATCATTTCGACAATAGGGATCATGGTCGATCCTCTCAAGGTTGGGGCAATAGTTCAATTGCCTCCCCCGTGCACCATACCTCAGCTTCAAAGTCTGAAGGGAAAAGTGAATTTTCTACGGCATTTCATCGCAAACTATGGTGAGATCACAAAAGGTTTTATGTGTTTATTGAAGAAGAACATTCATTTTCATTGGAATGAAGCTGCTCAATGCTCTTTCACAGCATTGAAAAGCACCCTCATATCAACCCCTCTTCTTCAGCCACCCAATTATAATAAATATTTCTTATTGTACTTGGCCACTGCAGAGTCAACCATCGGTATGGTCTTAGTTCAGGAGGATGATTTTCTCTCGGAAAATGTGATTTATTACCTAAGCCGAGGCCTAGTTGGACCAGAACTCAATTATTCCCATATTGAAAAACTTGTGTTGGCAATAGTCCATGCTGTTCAACGGTTCCATCATTACATTTTGTTTTGCAAGACCACCGTCATTGCCGTCGTGAACCCATTTCAATACGTATTGACACGACGAGTCATCAGCAGAAAGATCAGTAGATGGATAGTTATCCTCCAGGAATTCGACTTGGAGTTCGTTTCGACGAAATCCAAAAAGTTGATGGTCTTCGCGGAACTCATATCGAAACTTCCGGTCAAATCAAGTGACGTTATACCCGACGAGTCGCCTATCAAAGGAGACATGTTTTTTATCACATCTTCTGACCCATGGTATGGATATGTCCTTGTCTATCTCCAGACTTTGAAGTGTCTCGCCTTTGCTTCCCATGATGAGCATCACCGTATACGCCATCAAGCTAAGAACTATCTCATACTCGAGGACACATTGCATCGTCGAGGTGTAGACTACATCCTTCGCCGATGTCTCACTCATGAAGAAGCAAAAATCATGCTTAATGATTGTTACACTAGAGCATGTGGAGGTCATTTTTTTGGGTTGGAAACAACCCAAAAGATTCTACGAGTCGGTTACTTCCCGCTGACATTAATCAAATATTGTGTTGAATTAGTCAAGAAGTGCCACCTGTGTCAGATATTCTCTCGGAAGATGAGGGCACACCCCGCTCCCATGTTTCCTGTTATTACCATTGGTCGCTTCACTAAATGGGGGATTGATTACACTACATGCAACCCCCTTCAGCAAGGGGGCACCACTATATCCTCGTAGCAGTAGACTACTTCACCAAGTGGGTCGAAGCTATGCCAACGTTCAAAGATGACAGGGAGACAACATCTCTCTTTTTGTTCAACCAGATAATAGCAAGGTTCAGCGTCCTGAGAGAGATTGTCACCGACCATGGTAGTCACTTTCAGAACAAAATGATGACCAAGTTAATGTCAAATCTTGGGTTGAGTCCGGAACATTCATCACCTTATTACCCCCAAGCGAATGGTTAGGTGGAAGCTATAAATAAATCTCTTAAAACCATTCTATAGTGAACAATCAGTTTGGCCAAGTCAAACTGGCATTTGATGTTATATTCGGCATTATGGGCTTACCAAACGTCTGTTAAGACTGCAACTAGTTTTTCACCATTTCAACTCGTTTATGGGCTAGAAGCAATCTTGCCCATAGAATGCCAGATCCCATATTTAAAGTTGGCAATACATTTATTTCCAAACATTTGACTGCTTGAAGAGCGTTTATTACATATCGAGCAGTTTCATGATGAGGCCTTAGCTAACAAAGCTTACAAATCAAAATTCAAGTGTCAATATGATCAGTTTGTTTGACCTTAGATTTTCTCTAAAGGCAACCTTGTCATGGTCTATGACCAAGATAAGGACCCCCTGGGGGCAGGCAAGTTCAAACCTAGAAATGGGCTCTACCTCAAGAAGTATTACTCATAGGTGGGTCGCCTTGGGTGACTTTTTGTAACATATGTATAGTCTTTGTACTATTACTTTTTTGGTTTGGACGTGTCGTTTTGATGTTATATTTTTCATTGTGGCAGATGTCAAGTGAATCGGAGGTGTTCATTGGATTCGCAGATGGCGTTAGCTGGCACACTCGGAGGCTTGCCTCTACAGCTTGGGTGATTTTCACATCTCAGGGCCAGTTGTTATCTTCAGGAGGTATATGTTTAGGCAACACCACAAACAATGTCCCCGAATACAGCGCAATTATTGAGTTGCTTCGTGACGCTTTGTCACTTAGTATCTCTCACCTCTGGGTCTATTTAGATGCTCAGTTGGTTGTGTCTCAATTAAATGGAGTCTACCATGTTCATGATCCTACTCTACACCGATGGTTCCTTAGGGTACATCTCTTAGAACGAAGCTTTGATTATATTACATATTTTCATGCTCCTAGGAGATTAAATCAAGTTACAGATACTCTAGCTAATCAAATATTAGATTGGCATCTTGCACACATGTAAGAAAGACACACACATGAACATGTAAGTACATTTGTAAAGTAAATGTAATCCATAAGACATAAAAATCCAAATATAATATCGAAAAAAGTGCCAGAGTACAAGGGTGGGCGCTAGCGCCTCAAAAATAGCTACTGTAGGAGTCGCAGGGCTTATGCCCTCAAAAAATATACATAAGTGCTCTCGGCACATGAATAATCTAGCCTAGCTAAGGGCGGGGCCTATTGGCCTGTTCGTAGTGTACAATGGCATTTTCCAAATGCTGGAAAAGCTGGACCGAAGTCCATGGCACCCCAACTATGTGAGGTTGCATAGATGGTGGCAGATCCTTGATCTCTGCCATGGGCACTACATGAGTAAGAGTGGTAAGGTTTTGCTCTACCCACCTCAAAACTCTCTCTGCCTCGCCAGATGGAGGCCCCCCTGCTTCTATTGCTAATCCAGCGGCCCCATCTTCTCCTGCCTCTGGTCGAGGACATCACCCGGTCCTCGAAAAATCCACTGGACGCACTGGTCCCACATCTGCACACAACAGAGACATACATGTCAGACACTCTGGTATACAAAAAAATGATATATATATAAACAACATAAAAAATCAAATAAATTTGAAAAGCAAGCTTACCTAGCTCTCCTCGTACCACTCTGGGAGGTACACCCATGTCAGGGTCCCTGGAAAAGTAAATTCTGGCATAGGGATAGTCCTCTATCACTGGAATCTGTTGAGACCACCAATAAAAAAACTTGTCATCGAAGGCCTTGATAGTCCTCCCTCCCCCCTGTCGTGACAACAATGTCGCCCATCTATCTACTGCTAGAGAAGAGGCTACGTGCCCTCATACAATCTCCCTCGGACTTAGACTAGGCACAATCTTGAAGAAGAAAGCACAAAGGATAGTACCAAACCCAAATTTTTTGTGCCTCCACATCCAACACTCTGTCAGCTGCCTTTTCATGCAGTCTAGTAATGTAGTACTCCAGTCAAAAAATTGTGCATTTAAGCACTGAACCGCACAATTCATGTGCACCCGGGAAGCCTGGTGTAAAGTTGTGGATCCAGTAATCTGCCCAATGAGTAGAACTATCACTTTCAGTGATAGGTTGTTGATCTTATGAACCGGCACCTAAGTGCCCACCATGTCAGTATTCGCCTCACAATCGAGGTTAATCAACTCCACTATGTTGTGAGGCCCAGAAGGAAAAGTGTGAAGGTTGACTGGTTCCCCTCTCCTTGAGAGGCCAGTCAGAAAGTAGATATCTTCAGTCGTTGGAGTCAACGACTATTTCTCAAGCATGAATGCCTCCACATTTGGGTGCCAGTAATCGATCAAGGCATTCAACAGCCTAGGTTGTGCCTGCATAAATGCACTATGGAAGAACTTAAATAAGCCACATTGAGCTAGTGTAGCTACAACATCAGGGTCATCTGAGACCACAGCATCAAAGTCCTCATGTTCTCTCTCCCTCCAGTGGATGTACATCTTGCAATTGACAAGTCCAGGGGGGATTAGACCTTGCATGTTTTAATTTTTTTCTTATCTTAGAGCATATATGTGGGTTGTAATGCACACAGTCGTGTGTTCATGTGTGCAGTCTTTCCTCTGCACGTGTTCACACGTGGGTTATCATAAGACAGCCTGCGTATACATAGGGCCGACCTTTTTAAAGGTCAGTGCCCCCTCAAAAAATAAAAAGAAATGCATAAATAAAGAATTGAGATGCAAGGGGGGTTAGTATGTACTTACTTGGTCCAAGCAGAAGTTTGTTTCATCCACTAAAGCTCCCGAAATATACTCTTTTGTCAAAGGGGTGCTTTTGGCTCCATAGTCAATTTCTCAATTAACAATGGTGATAATGAGCTGCCAGCTTCTATTTATAGACTTTTTGGGCCCCTTTTTGTCATTTTTTGGACCCTTTTGTCATTTTTTCTAAATTGAATATCATTTAGTATGGTTCAGGAGTTTTCTATGGATTGTTACGATAAGTGTTACTTTGGGTATTAGGAAACTTTTTGGAGATTTGGGTCTATTTAAAGGTCCTTTGGTAACAAGTCATTTTTTCAACTTGTTGCATTTAAGTTAGGATTCCACCTCTACATTTTGTGTCTCGTTGTCTTTATCACTACACCATAGGATCGATCCCACCAAGTTGTGACACGAAACCCTCATTGCTACTTTAGAAGTGTCGTAATTTAGTGGTAGAGCCTACCTTCACATGGATGGCCTAGGTAGATCCTGGTCGCGGTTTGGTGTCCATGACGTCACTAATGACTATAGGCTCGGGAGTCCTTTTTAGTTTTTCCTGACTACGAGTTTGAGACTCATTTTCATGATTCATTATTACTACCATTAGATGCAA
>JASDQU010244611.1:38770-65078 GCA_032191745.1 Picea mariana
GTTCCACATCTGTTTTTCACCTCGATCAGCATGATCTCCACCTCTGTTCATGGAACCCCTGCATCTTATGACCCATGGATGGTACCCAACCCAGGCGATCATCTTCGATATGGCGACGAAATTCTACTAAGTTCGGTTGAATCCGCTTATCAAGCCATTCAATCGGCAACCCTTTCGACCCCCTCTCTTGGTGATTTATCTCCAGATCCATTCTGTGTCATTTTTCCCACGGATGAGATGATTATGTTTTTTATGTCCATGGAAGACACCCCTTGGGATGATGGAAATCATCGTTCCATCCTCTTCCTGGAACAACACACCATCGAGGGTTACCAACAGATCTAGACCCCATCGACCATTGTCGTCATTTATACCATTCTCGAGTCTACACATGATCTGTTCTAAGAAGGGAACTTAAGTAATATCTCACCCACCATCCCCCTTGACATCTCCATAAAACCTGGAATTGTCGAAAATGTGCATATCGGAGCTTCGTGTTCCCATGACGAAGTTGTCACCTACAAGTCTCTTTTCCAATAATTTCATGACGTCTTCGCCTCGAGCTATGAAGAAATGTTGGGTATTGACCCCGACATTGTGATACATGAAATTAAGACATATTCAGACGCTAAACCCGTCCGGCAATGACTTCTCCCAGTCCACCCACGTAAATCAGCCACTATCAAGCTTGAAGTTGAGAAACTTTTTAAGGATGGCTTCATTTACCCGATGGCTCTAATTGACTAGGTTTCCAATCTTGTTCCAATCGACAAGAAACAACGCACAATCCACATGTGTGTTGATTATAGGGACATTAACAAAGCTTGTCCTAAATACAACTTTCCTACCCCCTTCGTTGACCAGATCGTCGACGATTGTGCCGAAAGTGAAATTTTCTCTCTGATGGATGGTTTCTCCAGATATAATCAAATCAATATCGTACCGGCGGATCAACACAAGGACACTTTTATTTTTCCTTGGGGCACTTTCACCTATCGGAAACTCCCTTTCAGTTTAAAGAATGTCAGTGCAACTTTTCAATGTGCCATGTCTTATGCCTTTCATGACATAAAGCACATTGTGCAGCCATATCTCGATGACTTACCCGCTCATGCCATGCACCGTGTAGATCATCCAATACACCTCTGTGCCATTTTCCTTCGATGTCAGTTTTACCATGTACGCTTGAATCCCCGCAAATGTGTTTTCTACATAGAATCTGGCTGACTTATGGGCTTTATTGTTTCACTTCAAGGGATTAGGGTAGATCCTTTGAAGGTCGAGGTGATTCTAAATCTCCCTCCTCCTTCCTCGCTTTGCCAGTTATAAAGTTTGCAAGGGAAGGCAAAATTTCTCCGTCATTTCATCCCAAACTATGTTGAGCTAACTCTTGGATTTACAAGACTGCTCAAGAAGGCTTCTGAGTTCATATGGGATACTACTGCCAACAAATCTTTTGAAGCTTTGAAACCATCTTTGACACGTACCCCACTACTCTCCCCTCTTGATTACAGTCAGGATTATTTCCTTTACCTCGCAGCCTCGGACTATACCATCGCTATGGTTCTCATACAGGAGGATGATTCTCATGATGAACATGTCATTTATTACTTGAGTTGGAGTCTCACGACTACCGAAACCAAGTTTTTACATGTTGAAAAACTGGCCTTGGCAGTCGTCTAAGCTGTTCAACGTTTCCGACACTATATCCTCTCTCGCAAGACTACGGTAATTTCTAACTGCAACCCTATGCAACACATTCTTACATGCCAATTGCTAGGGGGAAAATACTCCAAATGGATTGTAATACTACAGGAGTTTGACTTAGAATTCGAACACGCTAAGTCTAAGAAATCCTTGGTGTTTTTTGAGTTGATATGCGACCTTCCCTGCTCTGAGATGGAAAATGTAGCAGTCGATTCATTACCCGATGAATCCCTTTTCCTGATTAGTTCCAATGACCTTTGGTACGGAGATATCATCATATATCTCCAGACCCAGACTTTCCAACCCAATTTGTCTAGCACTGACCGTCGTCGAATACGCTACCAAGCCCGTCAGTATATTATCCTCGGTGATACTCTTTATCGTCATGGGATTGACTCCATTTTTTGACTCTGCCTCACATTTGACGAAGCCGAGAAATCCCTAAATGACTACCATTCTGGAGCCTATGGTGGTCACATGTTTGGGTAGGCTACTGCCCAGAAGATCTTACAAGCAGGGTATTTTTGGCCTTCTTTATTCAACGATTGTATAATTGCCACGCTTGCCAAATGTACAACAATAAAATCTGATCACACCCTGCTCCTCTACACCATGTGGTCTCCGTTGGTCCTTTTGCAAAATGGGGTATCGATTTCATGACATGTCACCCTCACTTGGCCGGGGGGCATGGATACATTATTGTAGCCGTAGATTATTTTACGAAATGGGCTGAGGCGATGCCAACATTCGACAGTACTGGAAAGACTGTAGCATTATTCATATCCAATTGTATCATTTCTCGTTTTGGTGTTCCTCGGGCCATCGTTACTGATCATGGTAGCCACTTTAGAAACTTCATGATGTCCAAACTCACTGAAAAATTGGGTCTTCTCCATGAAAACTCAACACCCTATTACCCACAAGCCAATGGCCAATTCGAAGCAATAAACAAGGTTCTCATTACCATGCTTCGACGAATGATAGGGATTCATAAAACGAGTTGGAACACAATGTTGTTTTCATCATTGTGGGCTTACCAGACATTCGTTAAGTCTGCTACCAGGTTTACACCATTCCAGTTAGTTTATGGTCTAGAATCCATCTTGCCGATTGAATGTGAGATACCCTCCCTAAAACTAGCCATCGAACTTCTCCCAAACACTTCTACCGAAGAAGAGCGTCTGTTGTATCTTATGCAATTAGACGAAACCCATCGCGATGCCACCCTAGTTATAGAAGCCCAGAAGAAATGTGTCAAATCCCAATATGACAAACATGTCAGGCCATGCGTTTTCTCCAAAGGTGATCTCGTTCTTTTGTACGAACAAGATAGGGATATTCTAGGAGCTGGAAATTTTGAAGCTATGTGGCAAGGTCCTTATATCGTCAGACGAGTTTTGGATAAATGAGCTTACGAGTTGGTAGACTACGACGTTATCCCTTTGAGTGAACCCAGAAATGGGTTGTACTTAAAAAAGTACTATGCCTAAGATCACCTGTGCATGAGTGCTTGTATTTTATTGTATCATACTTCTTGTGTGTTACTGTAGTATGCTTTTTCGTTATTTGGTCTCTTCCCTCGACCGCTTATGTTACGTTGTGCTTGGTTTCCAGATGTTGAAGTCTTCACTACCCCACATTGGCTTCGTCGATGGCGCTAGCCGCAGTACTCAGAACCTTGCTTCTACTGCATGGGCAATTTACGCACCTACAAACGAACTCATTAGTCTGCGAGGTGTGTGCCTGGGTCATGCAACCAATAATATTGTAGAATATAGCGTTGTCGTCGAATTGTTGATTGATGTTATTTCACTTGGCATCCGCCACCTGGTTATATGACTCGATTCGCAGCTAGTAGTGCTGCAGCTAACTAATGTCTATGTTATTCGAAGTCCTACTTTATTATGGGTATATTTACGAATTCACCTCTTGGAATGTTATTTTGTTTATATTGAGTATCATCACATTCCTAGATGTCTAAATACATTGACTAATGCATTAGCTAATTATGTGTTAGACAGGCATTTGGGCCATTTATAAATCAATCACACATTACATTTATAACACAACACAAGATAAGCCGGTAGAAGCCGTATATATGTATATAACGATCAAAAGTTTTTACAAAAATTTTATGTCCAAGGACCAAAATCTCAAAAATATGAAGCCCATGGCTTCTACAAAATAGCGTCATGGATGACTCTCACAATAACACATGACTGCTCAGGCCACCCTATGAAGCAATCGACTGATAGACTCGGACACCCCCACAGTATGGAACTGGTAATGTCTATGGATCTCCCCAATAGACATATCTGGGATGTCAGCTGTCAACCCCTCTAATTTTTGCTCCACTTCCTCGTATTCTTTGGCATCCCATATCACCACTAGAGCTGCCTCTCCTCGTCGTTGAATAGGAGACATTCCCGGAGGTCGATATGGCCCCACATCTGTGTCATCAAAAAGAGATTGTTTTGATTAGTTTTTGGATAAACACAAAAACATTCCATATGATAAAAATTACAAAAACATTTAAAAAGAACAAAATTTTTACTTCTTACCTAAATCACCCCATTCAGCATCCTTAGGAAGGGCCAAATCCGTATCCCCTCGAAAATCCAAACCAGCATATGCGTAGTCGTCAATCATCAGCATCTGGGGCCACAACCAGTCGAAAAATGAATCATTATAATTGATGATAGGCCCTACTATGTGTCGATCCATGAGGTTGCACCACCTCAGCATCCTCGAATCCTGTGGCGCCAATAAACCCCAATCAACCTGTAATCTCAGCAATGAGACCCTCTCGAGGAAGAAGGACACCAAAAGTGATATGTACCCAAACTTCTTCAAGTTGCCCCTTCTGCACTTCGTCAATTATCTCTTCATACTATGGAGAGATGCATCCGACCAGTTGAAGACCTGAGGCTCTGTGCACTCTATGGTGTATTGGAATTAGCTATGGAGAGCCATGTGTGGATTCACGCTCCCGGCCATGCGTGCTATAGTGAACAAGATGGTTCGCAGGGTCAAGTCTTGGACCCCCCAAATAGCAACGTTGCCCTTGCTTATTTCTACCTCAGGAACACAGTATTGGCGACAATACTCACTCATAGGGAGTTCGTCGCCTCGGCCACCGGTCAAGCCAGCGTGGTACCCATGCCGTGATAACCCTGTTAGAAAATAGATATCCTCAATATATAGGGTCAACGTGTGGACTCCCATGTGAAACAATTGTTGGTCCACGTCCCACATATGAACCAGGTATTCCAACAATCTGAGTTGGGCCCTCATGCGCAGAATCCTGAAGAATTTCAAGAGCCCATAGTGTCGGAGGGTAGCAACGGTACCTGGGTCATTTCTGGCAATGGCATCCTCCTCCTCATGTTCTCTTTCTCACCACTCCAGCATTGTGATTGTCGAACACCTACACAAGATCCATGAGAGAAGGGTCAGTAACTTGGTTCAAACTTTGGCATAATTTTTATTTGGCAAAAGTCAACTTTAAAGTCCATTTTCCGGCCCCCACGGGTGCCCCTTTAGCACAGTGTGAGATTCTCGCAGGTCCTACAAGGCCCACCTGTGAGAATTCTTGAGCGCATGGTGTGGCCCTAAAATGAACCTAAAACCCTAAAAATTGCCACTAAAAACTAAAACTAAACCATGGAAAAGTTAAAGGATCAAGAGCTTACCTCGTTGGCTGAAACAGTTCGCCAAATGATCGCTTGTGCCTCCCGCAATCGAACAAAGAAATTTGGGGGAAAATAAAGTGTGTTGGGCAAAGTTTTTGAAAAAATCACAATGAAATGGTAAAAACCCTTTTTATCCATATTTATTCACTTTTTACCACTTTTGTTGAATTTTTATATTATTTTGACTATAAAACCTAATGCCCTAATAGTCCTATGAGTGTGGTTTTCTGCAGATGTAGCAACTTTGAAGTCCAAAATGAAGGAATACGAGTGTTTTTTCTTTTTGTCGCACGTACAACTACTTTTAGGGTTTTTAGAAAAACCTCAAGCTTAGTGTTTGTTCGTTCTCGCGCTCGAAAATATATGAGAACGTAATCGAGTATACTTTTTCTCGTCTTTTCGTACTCGTATGGTAACACGAAAATGACGACCCTGGAGGAGTATCCTTTAAGCTCTTTTCACGCTTCGTAAAAATGAAAAGATTGTCGAGCGATCTTGTTCTCTTCATGCTCGTTAAAGTATCTAAAGAAAACGTTCGACGGGTGATAGTTTATCACTTTTTCGGTCTCGTCGGACTTATTTATGAAAAAGGAACTGGGAGAGTTCTCTTTAAGTGTTTTTCAGACTCTCAAAACATGAAAAACTCCGAGTTTTCTATCCTTGGACTCGTTAAACAAACATCGGCATGCCCGTAATGGGACCGAAGCACTCCTTCCTAGGGTTCGTTAAACATACTCCGAGGGACTCATCCGAAGGATGAGATTACATCAACAAGCATATGTTATCCTCCTCAAGCTTGCATAAAAATAAAGAGGTACTCGCCAGAAATGGTGGGGGAAATTTTGGGAAAGGGATTTGTTTTCGTATTCATATTAATGGTAGTAAGCGTCGCTCTTGAACATGACACCCCCTATTCATCATTTGAATCCGAGTTGGGAAATCCATTTGTCTCTCGTTCGACTTGCTACAAGGTCATATCTTGGGTCGTCTTGGAGTCAGTGCTGCCAAGTCCTTGGTCGTGTTGTTCATATGTTCAAGAGAAGTTCACACGAGCCCTCTATTGAGTCGACCATCTATAGTTGTCCATTCTTACTATGCCGGCCTTCCCTGTGTTCGTTTAAACCTGTATTCGTACTCTGTTTCACCCTCAAAATCTGTTACTTATTTCATGTCATTGATGGGGGATACATCAAGGCCCTCCTGTGGCAAGTATTGTTCCATCGACTCCAACTCATTATTTGGAAACAAGACTTAGAAATTATTTAGTACCTTAGAGCCTGCATGCCTTAATGGTAGGTCTCTCCACTTTCGACAGGGGTTTCACATCATTGATCCCTGATCGCGAGATTCCACTGAGTGCTTGACTTCAGCTCATTCATTCGCATTTGTTCAGATTGTACTTCGGTACCTTGGGATTCATTGACATCAATGGTGATTTCCATCGCACTTGTTAATGGTTTTCATCAATGACCGATAATCAAGTGGTTTCTACCATGTTTGACTTCAGCACATGTAATCGCATGGCTAGATTCATATTTCCAGGGAACGGGATTGGGTCTCATCTTTTTTTGTCCAGGATGCTATGGAGTAATGATTTGTATCGACACATAGATCCACTTTGTATGTCATGTGGCTATGTCATCTTAATTTAAGTCTTCTCGCATAGATCCACAGTGTATTCCTGGTGGCTAGGCAACATTTTGACGGCATGGATCCACAGTGTATGATTGGTGGCCATGACCTACATTTATGATTTCATTCATTTGTGATATGAGTATGGGAATGCCTACCTCAGAACTGGTATTATATTCTGCAGAAGCTTGGTTGTTGCAGGTTTCTGATTAGGTGTGCTCCTGGTTTCTGACACACACACGCAGTTTACAAAGAATTTCGACTGTCACAGATTCCAACCTCTTACTTTGGGGGGGCATTCTGTTACACATGATTTTGGTCACTTTGGTGATGTCTCAATAGTGATGTATTCAGGCTCCCAACAAGGACTTTTTTCCTGAGAAAAGTGGCTCCTGTCTACTTCCAGAAACATATTTTTAAGATGAGTTCGCAAGCTGCCTATGGTATAGGGTGCGAGAATCCTTCATTCTCGTAGGCCACCCACACTTACCCTGGAAAGACCTCAGATTGAGCACTAGCGCAGAAGATAAAATAAACTTATGGTGATGTCGAGAAAGGCACGCGAGGCTACAAGGTAGCCTCTATCCAGAGTGGTGAAGTGTGCCTTGCCTGTCAGTTGATCGTAGGTAAGCTAGTTCATAAGAATAGACCAACATAAGTGATTGGATTCATAGTTGACCTCACAGGGAAGTGCTCCGAGGGACTACAGATGAACTGGGTGCAGTACCTTGTAACCAGATAGATCTTGATTGCAGAGAAGTGCAAGACCAAGGGTACAATTTCCACTTTAGTTGGTTGCTCATACTAATCGATTTCATCGCTTGGGAGCTACCAGAAGGTGCCACTTTTTTGGATATCGAGTCCTTCGAACCACTGGCTGTGAAGTTCTGTATGTTGTGGTACTCCAGTGACATGAAAAAGCAGTGGTAGTCTAATGTTGTCTTCCACGCCTATTACAACCAATTGAAGAATGCAATCCAATCTACACCACGCCTCACCCCAAACACACTTCACAGGTTTATACCTTTGATAAAATTTAGCGTGGACCACCACTTCACCTATATCACAGTGCACATTGATGACCACAAACAATAGATCAAGTCATACTACAAGTTGACAGAAGAAGACTTGGAGCAGATTACCAAGGAATGGTCGGCGGACCTCCTTGTTGCAGCGGACCCCGCAAAAATTTCCGACGTGGATAGCCCTGAAGCTATGTCGAACACACCTGGACCAAGGAAGACTAAGAAGGATGATGAAGTTCAAGATGTCCATAGAAAATCCATGAAGACTACTTCGATCTCACCTGCGCAGTGAGGTGATGGTGAAGAACTAGGTGGCATAGAAGTTGAGCAAAACAAAGGTGAGGTTACTCCGCCTAGAGAGGAGGAGGATCCCTCTAAGAAAAGGAAGATTACCCCACCAAATGCCTTATCCTGAAAGAAAACTAAGGCCACCCAGACTACATTTAAGACTACCCTCACACCGGACAACTTCGACTTCTTAGTCGCTGCACTGAATGATGCTTCACTAGAGATCGCAGAAAAGCAAGAAGTGAAGCAGGAGGAGGTATTCAGCCGAATCAAGGGTGAACTTCAAGAAGTGCAGTAGGCACTCCAGTCCAGTCAAGCAGTTTATACTGTGCCCTTGACAATCAGAATAGCAGAAACAGGTGATGAGCCCACCCAATTACACCAGATCGCCGATAAAGTCGAAGCTCACCTTCGACAAGCTCAAGAAGACACAACGCAAGCCACCCAGGCTTTGACACAAGTACAGAGAGCACTTGTCGAAAAACAGAGTAAGGAAGAATAGAAAAATCTTGCCCTGCAAGTGAAGTGGGATGAGGAAAAAGCATAGTTATAGCAGAGCAAGGACCAGTTGCTAGCAGAGCAACTTGAAGTATAGGAAAGGGTTCACAAAGCAATTCACTCTGTAACGATCATAGAAGTAAAGATTGAGGAACATGTCCCACAGTAGGTGGCACAACTTGAAGAAGTAATCCAGCAACTTCAGTAGCACATCGCAGATCTGGAACTTCACACCATTCCTGAGACTCCTCAAGAAATAAGAGATCTTAGGCAGGCAACTGCCCTCAGCGTAGTTGGCCGATTAAACACCCTTGCCTTGGAATGCAAGCAGTTGAGCGCTATAGGTTGCAGACACCTGGGTCTTGCAATCACCCCTGCCTCTACCTCGGGTGAGACTTCATTTTCTTCGAAGGTGTTGCCGAAAAGGCTGGTAGTTAGGAATTTGTTGGTGCTCTCTTGAGCATTGAACCCTGGGTCTACCCCTATGCCAACAACTTGTTTTATCTCATAGGTACTTTTTCTAGTGCTTGCTGGTTTTCAAATGATTATAGATTGCCCTGGTATGTCTTTGATATTCTCACACAGTGGAGGATCAGGAGTTCCATTGGTCGCGAAGGCTTTTGGGCCTATCGTCGGTTGACCTCGAACCCCCCCACGCCACCGCTAAGGCAAAAATTAGACCAACAAGGGTATTTTGAGACAACCGGGTTACAGGAAACTATGCCCAACCCATCCTCGAGAGGAGAACTTTCGATTCTAGAGGAACCAATCATTTCTAACCTCAAAGCAGAGGCTCTTGGTCCATATAAACCTCCCATCACTGATCTATCGGCGCCCATCATCATACAGGTTCTACCTTACGAGCGTCAAGTAGTGTCACCAGCAACAATGGAAGCAAACGCTGCCACTTATTCAGGGAATACTGATATTTCTTTCACGACTATCACTACTGGGGGTGTTCCACCTCCTAACCAACCATCATCAGTCTAGCCCACCATGGTCTCAACTGCTTCTACCTTGGGTAGCAGTCTAATTTCATCTATGGCGATGATCACTGCTCCGTTTGCTCAGAACACGACAGGCTCTCCTTTCTCATACGGGATGCCTGGATTTGGTACGATTACTGTACTTTCCTCCTCCACTCTACAAACTTTGGGTCTAGGGGTAGGGAGTTCCAACGCTCCTCTGCAAGGATCTATGGGGGGAACTTCCACTCCCTTTATCGCTTTCCCTTACGACAGGGGTCATATACCCCCTTCGTCCCCCTTGCTCGGCGGTGTTCCTCAACACTCAATCGAGCCTAACATAAACTTGTTTGGAGAAGGTAGTCAAGAACTCCCTCCTTATAATATGTCGGTTGGTTTGACACCTTTCTCTTTGTCTTGCACATTTGGTAACAACGCTTTCTCTCCAGTTGTCGTTTCAGCCGAGGGCAACCCCGGTTATGGACAACCACATCTTATACAGGGTACTATTCCTGCATAGGGGGCACACTTAGGAATTCCTTCCTCACAAGGATCTTGGAATCCATGGTAGGGACCAGTCCCCTTGCAGAGCATGCTGATAAGGGGAAACCCTTTCCATACCCAGTGGAACCCTGGGCAATGCCCAATGCCTATGCCCATCGAATCGACAGGGGGAAACCCCTCCCAAAATCCTTGGAATGCGATGCAAGCTCAGCCCTTTAAGTCTTATTATGGGAACCATTCGGTGATGTGTCAACAAGCACCCAATCCGTATTTTGTTCACAGTCATGGTTATTACTAGAGCCCTGGCTAGCAACCTAACTTTTCCTGGCAACCTGGTGCCAGTCAAACCCCAGGCTCCTTTTTCCCCAGCTACAATCTACAACCCAAACTAATGTTTCTGGCAACCCTGCACTTGCCAAATTTGACAATGCTCTTAAATGACCCCATCTGTCATGATCCAAGTTGGCCTCCTATGTCGACCAAGCTGCCTTCGGACATTCCAAAGTTCAAGTCCAAGCCTAACGAAGATCCTAGTGATCACGTGACTACCTTCCACTTATGGTGCTCGTCCAACTCGTTAAGAGATGACTCTGTTCAGTTACGATTGTTTCAACGCACTCTCATAGAGAATGTTGTGAAATGGTACATCGAGCTCGACCGCTCACGATACTCTTCCTTCGGAATATTGGCAATGGCTTTCTTGAACCATTTCCAGTTACCTGTGAGATATGACGTCGGCACTGAATTGCTGGACAATTTCGAGCAGACAAAAGCGAACCATATCTCAGATCACATTTGAGAATGGAGATGCCGGAAGAGTTTGATCAAAGTACCATTCCCACCATCATTCCTGCTTGAGTGGTTCCTTAAGTCTTTAGTACCCCAGTTGTCTAAAGACATTGCAACGTCCGGGGTGTTTTCCAAGGAAGATGCAATAATGAGAGCGCAACAGCTAGAGATAATTTACTCTCAGTCTGGTTTACTCTACAAGATTTTTTCAGATGCACCAAGGTCGATCCTTGACAAAACTAGGCAAAGGTATGGACCACATACTGATGGAATTATTGGTTCAGCACAAACCAATCCCACTAATCCATTGTCAAATCAATTGCAACAATTATCGATACAACAGATAGCGGCCAGCCAGACCATTGGTTCAACTGCTCCCCCTACCCAAAAGTTGGATGTACACAGTGTGCAAACGACAAACCCGAAGGCCACCCAGCAGCCTGATATAAAGAAGAAACAACAGAAAAAGGGTAAGGGGGATAAGAAACCCACCGATAATGCTGGCAGGGGCGACACTGAAAAGAAAAAGTCAAAGTATCCTTGCAATCTTTGCAAGGAAGACCACCCGACTCATCAGTGCCCTTGGCTTGCGGAGGCCCAGAAGTTATTGGCACAGCAACAGCCTATCATGTTAATGAACCCATTTCAACACAGGAAAAATCTAACTCAAGCCTCCTCGAGCGCGAAAGGGGACAGTCAAGGACCCCCTCCATATTCAAGTAATTCTTTGTCCGCAAATGTGTATATGATGAAAGGTGATGCCTATATAATGACTAGAGCACATGATTACGGAAATCCAGGCACCTTTGAGAAGGGTAAAGAAGCCGAAAACCCACCTCTTCCTCTTCAGATTGAGAAGACATTGGGAGAAACAACGACGTGCATGCCAAAAGGTGCGTTCAAAAAAGATTCTTACAACCCAAATGCAAGGGCCGCCCATAACTACTCTATGGTGGAGGATTTATCACAAACCCCTTGTGCAATGTCTGCTTTGGAAGTCCTTTAGAGTTTCCCTTCCTAGAGAAATGCCTTGTTAGCTGCATTAGACTCTGCCGATACTTGTAATCCGGGAACGATCATGCTTGATACTACCGACTTAAAACCTCATCTTTCTTACCACGTATCTTTTCAGATAGTAGTGGCTTACACCACGAAAACTTTTACTCGAAATATTTTCCATACAGTGGTGGATGAGGGCACCTCAACGTGCGTGATGTCTTTGGCATGTTGGAATGCCATCGGCCAACCCATTTTGTCTCTGTCACCTACTCTACTTATATATTTTGACGGTCATTCTTTCCGACCACATGGGATCATTCCCTCTTTCCCTGTGCAGTTAGGGGGAAAAACTGTGTGTGTCGAAGTTGAAGTGGTCGATGCATCCCTCGACTACAATATTTTTTTAGGAAGGAGTTGTACCTATGCTATGCAAGTAGTGGTCATTACATTTTTCCAGGTCTTGTTGTTTCCTCACAAGGGTCAGATTGTGACCATTGATCAGTTGTCCTTCTCTCGTCTTGACCCTTCATCGGGAGTCTCCACGGTCTCGATGATTGATAAACCTCAGCTCGGCATCATCAACGTAGGGGTTGGTTTGTGCCCACCATTGATGGGTACTTTCAATTACCCGCTTCCGACCGACAATGTCCATTACATGACGGTTGTCCCCGACCAGCCTCGGGCTGCAATTTTTCAAATCTCATCGTTTCGCACGACGTACTTTCACGATCCGTGGACTCTTCCTTCCCCATCTTCTATGATGGAAGGGAAAGAGCACCATGGCATGGCGATCCCTTTGTCTGTGGAAGAAGTTGCATACTCAATCATTCAAGAAGCTTCTGCTGACCCCAATCTGACTCCATCACAAGAGTTAGATCCAGTGCTCGAGCCTATTTGGGCTCAAGGTTCCCTTGCTAATATAGATTCTTTAGACTTAGTCTTGCCTTCAGACGAAGAGATTATTGAGGCAATGACTAGTCCAGAAAGACCCTAGGATGATCTTCATCATAGATCTTACTTCCTCCCAGAGTTAATACAAATTGAAGCAGGAGAATTCACTCTGACTATGAATGGAGATAAAGATTGTCCTATCAATCCTTTGGCAACGCACGTGGTTTACGCTGAAGGAAATATGGAAACAATAGCCAAAACGATACCTATTGACATCTCCAAATCCCCTAGCATCGTGGAGAATATCTTCATCAGAGAAGATTTCTCCCCCGAGGAGATTCAAATCTACACAGATTTATTTAAATAATTATGCAATGTGTATGCCTGGTCTTATGAGGAAATGTCAGGCATAGATCCAAGAATTGTCGAACATGAAATCATGACTTATCCTGATGCCAAGTCGGTCCAGCAGAAGCTTCGTCTGGTCAATCCTAGGAAAGCAGTAGCTATCAAGGCTGAAGTAGAGAAATTACTTAAAGTTGGTTTCATCTACCCCGTCCAATTGACTCAATGGGTGTCGAATCCTGTGCCAGTCAATAAAAAACAGGGTACGATTCACGTATGCACAAAATTCCATGATCTGAACAAGGCTTACCCAAAAGATAATTTCCCCATGACATTTATTGACCAGATAGTCAATGAATGTGTAAGATGCGAGGCCTTTTCATTCATGGATGGTTTTTCGGGATACAATCAGATACAAATCAAACCCAAAGACCAACATAAAACCACTTTCATCTATCCATGGGGTACATTCACTTATCGCAAAATGCCTTTTGGTCTAAAAAATGTTGGAGCTACATTTCAGCGAGCCATGTCTTTTGCTTTCCACAACCTCAAACACATATTCAAGGCTTATCTTGATGATTTAGCATCACGATATTGTAAGAGAGCTAATCATCCATAACACCTCCAACTTATCTTTGAACGGTGTTGCTACTACTGAATCCGCTTGAATCCAAACAAGTGTAGTTTTTGCATCACATCAGGTTGTCTATTAGGTTTCATCATTTCGACAACAGGGGTCATGGTCGATCCTCTCAAGGTTGAGGCAATAGTTCCATTGCCTCCCCCATGTACCATACCTCAGCTTCAGAGTCTGAAGGGAAAAGTGAATTTTCTACGGCATTTCATTGCAAAATATGGTGAGATCACAAAGGGTTTTATGTGTTTATTGAAGAAGGACATTCATTTTCATTGGAATGAAGTTGCTCAATGCTCTTTCACAACGTTGAAAAGTGCCCTCATATCAACCCCTCTACTTCGGCCACCCAATTATAATAAATATTTCTTATTGTACTTGGCCACTGCAGAGTCAACCATCGGTATGGTCTTAGTTCAGGAGGATGATTTTCTCTCGAAATACGTGATTTATTACCTGAGCCGAGGCCTAGTTGGACCAGAACTCAATTATTCCCATATCGAAAAACTTGCGTTGGCAGTAGTCCATGCTGTTCAACAGTTCCATCATTACATTTTGTTTCGCAAGACCACCGTCATTGCCGTCATGAACCCATTTCAATACGTATTGACATGACGATTCATCCACAGAAAGATCAGTAGATGGATAGTTATCCTCCAGGAATTCAACTTGGAGTTCGTTTCGACGAAATCCAAAAATTTGATGGTCTTCGCGGAACTCATATCAGAACTTCTGGTCGAATCAAGTGATGTTATACCCGACGAGTCGCCTATCAAAGGAGACATGTTTTTTATCACATCTTCTGACCCCTGGTATGGATATGTCCTTGTCTATCTCCAGACTTTGAAGTGTCTCGCCTTTGCTTCTCGTAATGAGTGTAGCCGTATACACCATCAAGCTAAGAACTATCTCATACTCGAGGACACATTGCATCGTTGAGGTGTAGACTACATCCTTCGCCGATGTCTCACTCGTGAAGAAGCAAAAATCATGCTTAATGATTTCCACACTAGAGCATGTGGAGGTCATTTTTTTGGGTTGGAAACAACCCAAAAGATTCTACGAGTCAGTTACTTCTGGCCGACATTAATCAAATATTGTGTTGAATCAGTCAAGAAGTGCCACCTGTGTTAGATATTCTATCAGAAGATGAGGGCACACCCCGCTCCCATGTTTCCCGTTATTACCATTGGTCGCTTCACGAAATGGGGGATTGATTACACTACATGCAACCCCCTTTAGCAAGGGGGCACCGCTATATCATCGTAGCAGTAGACTACTTCACCAAGTGGGTCGAAGCTATGCCAACGTTCAAAGATGACAGGGAGACAACATCTCTCTTTTTGTTCAACCAGATAATAGCAAGGTCCAGCGTCCTGAGAGAGATTGTCACTGACCATGGTAGTCACTTTCAGAACAAAATGATGACCGAGTTAATGTCAAATCTTGGGTTGAGGCCGAAACATTCATCACCTTATTACCCCCAAGCGAATGGTTAGGTGGAAGCTATAAATAAATCTCTTAAAACCATTCTACAGTGAACGATCAGTTTGGCCAAGTCAAACTGGAATTTGATGTTATATTCGGCATTATGGGCTTACCAAACGTCTGTTAAGACTGCAACTGGTTTTTCACCTTTTCAACTCGTTTATGGGCTAGAAGCAGTCTTCCCATAGAATGCCAGATCCCATCTTTAAAGTTGGCAGTACATTTATTTCCAAACACTTCACTGCTTGAAGAGCGTTTATTACATCTCGAGCAGTGTCGTGATGAGGCCTTAGCTAACGAATCTTACAAACAAAAATTCAAGTGTCAATATGATCAGTTTGTTCAACCTCAGATTTTCTCTGAAGGCGACCTTGTCCTGGTCTATGACCAAGATAAGGACCCCCTGGGGGCAGGCAAGTTCAAACCCATGTGGTTCAGACCTTTCATCGTTAAATAGGTTCTAAGAAAGGCCGCTTATCGTCTGGTGTACTTTGAGGGGAATGGTTTGGCAGAGCCTAGAAATGGGCTCTACCTCAAGAAGTATTACTCATAGGTGGGTCGCCTTGGGTGACTTTTTGTAACATATGTATAGTCTTTGTACTATTACTTTTTTGGTTTGGACGTGTCGTTTTGATGTTATATTTTTCATTGTGGCAGATGTCAAGTGAATCGGAGGTGTTCGTTGGATTCGCAGATGGCGTTAGCTGGCACACTCGGAGGCTTGCCTCTGCAACTTGGGTGATTTTCACACCTCAGGACTAGTTGTTATCTTCAGGAGGTATATGTTTAGGCAACACCACAAACAATGTCCCCGAATATAGCGCAGTTATTGAGTTGCTTCGTGACACTTTGTCACTTAGTATCTCTCACCTCTGGGTCTATTTAGATGCTCAGTTGGTTGTGTCTCAGTTAAATGGAGTCTACCATGTTCATGATCCTACTCTACACTGACGGTTTCTTAGGGTATGTCTCTTAGAACGAAGCTTTGATTATATTACATATTTTCATGTTCCTAGGAGATTAAATCAAGTTACAGATACTCTAGCTAATCAAATATTAGATTGGCATCTTGCACACATGTAAGAAAGACACACACATGAACATGTAAATACATTTTTAAAGTAAATGTAATCCATAAGACATAAAAATCCAAATATAATATCGAAAAAAGTGCCAGAGTACAAGGGTGGGCGCCAACGCCTCAAAAATAGCTACTGTAGGAGTCGCAGGGCTTATGCCCTCAAAAAATATACATAAGTTCTCTCGGCACATGAATAATCTAGCCTAGCTAAGGGCGGGGCCTATTGGCCCAGTCGTAGTGTACAATGGCATTTTCCAAATGCTGGAAAAGATAAACCCAAGTCCATGGCACCCCAACTATGTGAGGTTGCATAGATGGTGGCAGATCCTTGATCTCTGCCATGGGCACTGCACGAGTAAGAGTGGTAAGGTTCTGCTCTACCCACCTCAAAACTCTCTCTACCTCACCGGCTGGAGGCCCCCCTGCTTCTATTGCTAGTCCAGTGGCCCCAGCTTCTCCTGCCTCTGGTCTAGGATGTTGCCTGGTCCTCAAAAAATCCACTGGACGCACTGGTCCCACATCTGCACACAACAGAGACATACATGTCAGACACTCTGGTATACAAAAAAATGATATATATAAAAACAACATAAAAAATCAAATAAATTTGAAAAGCAAGCTTACCTAGCTCTCCTCGTACCACTCTGGGAGGTACGCCCATGTCAGGGTCCCTGGAAAAGTAAATTATGGCATAGGGATAGTCCTCTATCACTGGAATCCGCTGAGACCACCAATCAAAAAACTTGTCATCGAAGGCCTCGATAGTCCTCCCTCCCCCTTGTCACGACAACAACATCGCCCATCTATCTACTGCTAGAGAAGAGGCTACGTACCCTCGTACAATCTCCCTCGAACTCAGACTAGGCACCCTCTTGAAGAAGAAAGCACAAAGGATAGTACCAAACCCAAAGTTTTTGTGCCTCCGCATCCAACACTCTGTCAGCTGCCTTTTCATGCAGTCTAGTAATGTAGTACTCCAGTCAAAAAATTGTGCATTTAAGCATTGAACCGCACAATTCATGTGCACCCAGGAAGGTTGGTGTAAAGTTGTGGGTCCAGTAATCTGCCCAATGAGTAGAACTATCACTTTCAGTGATAGGTTGTTGATCTTATGAACCGGCACCTGAGTGCCCACCATGTCAGTATTCGCCTCGCAATCGAGGTTAATCAACTCCACTATGTTGTGAGGCCCAAAAGGAAAAGTGTGAAGGTTGACGGGTTCCCCTCTCCTTGAGAGGCCAGTTAGAAAGTAGATATCTTCAGTCGTTGGAGTCAACGACTATCCCTCAAGCATGAATGCCTCCACATCTGGGTGCCAGTAATCGATCAAGGCATTCAAAAGCCTAGGTTGTGCCCGCATAAATGCACTATGGAAGAACTTAAATAAGCCACATTGAGCTAGTGCAGCTACAACATCAGTGTCATCTGAGACCATAGCATCAAAGTCCTCATGTTCTCTCTCCCTTCAGTGGACGTACATCCTGCAATTGACAAGTCCAGGGGGGATTAGACCTTGCATGTTTTAATTTTTTTCTTATCTTAGAGCATATATGTGGGTTGTAATGCACACAGTCGTGTGTGCATGTGTGCAGTCTTTCCTCTGCACGTGTTCACACGTGGGTTGTCATAAGACAGCCCACGTATACGTAGGGCTGACCTGTTTAAAGGTCAGCGCCCCCTCAAAAAATAAAAAGAAATGCATAAATAAAGAATTGAGATGCAAGGGGGGTTAGTATGTACTTACTTGGTTGAAGCAGAAGTTTGTTTCATCCACTAAAGCTCCCGGAATATACTCTTTTGTCAAAGGGGTGTTTTTGGCTCCATAGTCAATTTCTCAATTAACAATGGTGATAATGAGCTGCCAGCTTCTATTTATAGACTTTTTGGGCCCCTTTTTGTCATTTTTTGGACCCTTTTGTCATTTTTTCTAAATTGAATATCATTTAGTATGGTTCAGGAGTTTTCTATGGATTGTTACGATAAGTGTTACTTTGGGTATTAGGAAACTTTTTGGAGATTTGGGTCTATTTAAAGGTCCTTTGGTAACAAGTCATTTTTTCAACTTGTTGCATTTAAGTTAGGATTCCACCTCTACATTTTGTGTCTCGTTGTCTTTATCACTACGCCATAGGATCGATCCCACCAAGTTGTGACACGGAACCCTCATTGCTACTTTAGAAGTGTCGTAATTTAGTGGTAGAGCCTACCTTCACATGGATGGCCTAGGTAGATCCTGGTCGCAGTTTGGTGTCCATGACGTCACTAATGACTATAGGCTCGGGAGTCCTTTTTAGTTTTTCCTAACTACGAGTTTGAGACTCATTTGCATGATTCATTATTACTCTTGACCTCACCCTAGGGACTCCCAAAACATAACGGGTCTTCTTTTAAGCCCTTTTCAGACCCTCTAAAAATGAAAAGATTGTCGAGCGATCTTGTTGACCTTCACACTCGCTAAACTGAAATTTGAAATCACGTCTGTCCAGCGGTAGATTATCCATTTTTCAGTCTGGATGGTCAACTATACGAACAAAGGTATACTCTATGAGCTTCAGTTCTCTAGAAGCGTATTCTCAGGTATGATTTTAACCCTTTTACGGGCCTGAGGGACTAATTTTATGAAAAAGGAACCCCCACAGAGTCCATTGTTAAGATCTTTTCAAACTCCCTAAAATTGAAAAGATCATCAAGTGACCTTATTCTTTCACACTCATTAAATTGGTCCAGAAGAACATTCTTGATGGAGTCCATAGTTAATCTTTTTTCAGACACCTTAAAAATGAAAATATTGTCGAGTGATCTTGTCTTTATCACACTCGTTAAAATGGTTTTGAATAGACGTCTTGTCGGTGCTAGTTTACCCCTTTGTCGAACCGACTAGACTACCTTAGAAAAAGGTACCCTAGTGGAGTCTCCTCTTATGTTTTTCAGACTCTCTAAATATGAAAAACCGACGATCTTACCTTCTCTGGGCTCGTTAAAATTACATCAAAGGACATTACCATTGTGTGTCTTATTAATCGTGTTTTCATACCTACATCTTTGGCCTAATGTTGGCTCCATGTTTCTCTCAACTGAACCATCTAAAGCATGCCTTATATGCAAGCCCTGTAGAACTTTGCCTCTGCATCTTGACACCTTTGGCCCATGGAGGATTTTTTCCGAGTGTCCTTTTCCTGCATATGTCTCTTTGCCCTGAGCATCCATGTGTTCCGTGTGCTTGGAACTAGTATGTTTGCGACACTCAATCCTCCTTTGTAACGTAGCATTCTTTTATTCTTTTTCAAGATTTCCAAAATTATTGAAAAAGACAAAAAATTCAAATATACCCCAAAAAGAGGAATGGAAAAGTATTTTCTTTTTATTGGTAGCACAATGAGTCTCCCTTGGACAAAGCACATCCTTCTGTTTGTTCATCAAGCCTTGGGATTTAATATGACATTAGGAAGTTGTTCTCGCTACATAGAGTTGTGTCCTCCTCCATTTGGTTATTCTTCCAAACATATGGAGAGTTTTTGGTGCCTCCTGCATCGTGAATTTATGTCAAAATATCATGCTTCATGAGTCTCATCTTTTGTCGTGCTATCGTCCAAAGGAAGTTATTACCAAGATCGAGTCAACCCCCTCTATAGATTGTCTCTTACCCTCATGCGCAGTCATCCCAAAAGCCCAATCAAGTCTTTGTTTTAAATCCATGAATCCCTTAACCTTATCATCAAAATCCTCTAGTCCATTCCTGACAAGTTGTCGAAGACCTCTGGGTAGTGAAGTCATACATTCATATTACACTCCTACCCGAGTTGTGAAAATTTTGAAGCTGTTGCTGGAGCTCTAAGGGCCTCATCTCTAGCCATCAAGCCTTATTCGCTTCTTGAAGATGGATACTATACATGTATATCTTGTTGATTTCGAGATGTAGATCCATTGTGTATTGCTCGCGGCTACACTTTATATAGTTATATGACATAGATCTACAGTGTATTTGATTGGTAGCCATGGTTTTATTTCATTTCGAGCATGGGTATGCCCACCTCGGTGAGACAATTATTATTTTGTAGATGTAACCTCTCGAATCTTTGTTCCTGGGCTTACTTGTTTGGTACGTTGGTGAATATTGATAATGTATTTCAGCCATCAGATGCTCTTCTGACCTCACACATTAGGGGGCATCTGTAATAACCCTAAATTGCACCAGACATACTTACCTAGCATCAGGCCATCTCATTTTCCTTCTTTTCCAAGCCACTACTAAACAGCTTCTTAAAAAACACCCTTTTTGAAGGCATACGCGCCCTGCTCCACTACTGCACGCATGTGTACACTAGATGACTAACTACAGCCTGTGTATACCTAAAAAGCATGAAAAATGGAAAGTTGCTGATGGAACACATATTTTTGGGTAAGTTAACTAAACCGTTTGACCGCCCATAGCCGGTCACTCGACCAAATACCTAGCCCTTCCTAGCCTATAAAAGAAGAGTTAGGGGTCCCATTTGGAGGGAGGAAAATCATAGCAAAGAAACTATACATGATTTAGCATTCCCCTTGCCCCAACCTTTTGCAACTATTGTGTGAAGAGAAGCATATACAGAAGCAATTGGAGCACAGATTAAGAGGATCCCAGGACCAGATTCGAGGAGCAGTGGCCAATATCACTATTGTAAGGTTACTCTTGTGAGATTAATAAAAGAAGTACGTTTCCCGTCTCGCCATATGAGATTGTCAATATTTAAATTTGATTATATTTTGATAGAATCTCTAACCCATTAGTTTATAGATCATATGCATGTGGATTTCTTTGTTTGTATTTTATGAATGCAAGTCAGCATTGGGAGGAGATTTGCAATCAAGGAGCGACCAAACGTTAAAGGGATCGACATCAAACACAAAAACTAAGGTACAGTAACTTGATCTTTTTAACCTTGTATTTGCGTATGAATAATGGAGTTTATGATTGGGATGTTGGTAAGAAGTAGGAGAATTTAGGTCATTTCTGCATGCATGATAAAACCCTTAATGCTAGTCCGTAGGAGGGATTTCCCACCCACAACAGTGCCATATGTTCAGAATATGGCCATTACATCCACCATTGCCCTGCCCTACCTCAAATTCGACAAACACTAACGACAGTATGCCAAAGATTTCAGCAAGAGTCCCCCCCATCTGCATCATCAAGTACTCCTATCATAGACATCCACTATGTCACGACTTCAGTTAACGAAAAGGATAAGATGGCCTTGCTCTCTCTGTGAATCATTGTATCATTTCACATACCAATGTCCTGCGATCATTGAATACAGGCATCCCTAAATGGCCCTTATTCAGAATCCTACNCGATGTCGTTCATATTATCTCTCCTAAGCCTAAGGCACTCCCCACTCCTCCATGGTTCATGAATAACCTATATGAGTATTTTCCCCCAAATCCCCCCAATTCTCTAGTACATTTCCCCACAGAAATATTACTCCCGACTACAATTTTTAACCCACAGTATCTCAATATTTGGTTTATGTCAAGCACACCATCGAAACCTCCTTACGCGTCCCCTACATATTCACCACTGGAAGATAATCATACGGTGACAGTCACCAATGGTACTCCCCGGGATCCCTTGTATTCTCTCCAGTTCCACTGCGACGAAGACATCCTCGAGGAATTAACTACCCTCTATTGCCCATGGAATGCGCTCCATCATAGATCACTCTTTCTCTCGCAGAAAGCCTTTGATCCCCCTAGTCAAGACTCCATATGCGCGATCGAAACTAAATATTTTATCCCATCAGGGCATATAGACTGGTTCAACAATCCTATCCCTGGCCCCGGCGCTTTTGAAGAAGGCAACATGGCCAACATTTACCCCATTGTCAAAATCGATATTTCCATTAGATCTGGAATCATAGAGGAAATCACCATTGGTGCTACATGCTCTCCTAAAGAACTTATAGCTTACAAATCTCTCTTCCAGGAATACCAGGACATTTTTTTCTGGTCATACATAGAGATGCCTAGCCTTGATCCTTCTATTGTCGAACATCGTATAGACACATGTCCTAATATCACACCTGTACAACAAAAGAAATGCCCACTACACCCATCCAAAGCAGTGACCATCAAAGCCGAAATTGACAAATTACGCGTTGTCAAGTTCATATACCTTATCACATATATGTCGTGGGTCCCCAACCTCGTCCCTGTCAACAAAAAATAGGGCACTATTTGTGTTTTCACTAACTTTCATGATCTCAATCACGCCTGTCCCAAAGACAACTTCCCAACGCCCTTCATCGACCAAATTATTGATGATTGTGTTGGCCACGAAGCCTTGTCCTTTATGGAAGGTTTCTCTGGCTACAATCAAATTCAAATTCATCCCGCAAACCAATACAAAACTGCATTCACTACCCCATGGGGTAATTTTGCATATTGTGTCATGCCTTTTGGTCTCAAGAATGTCGGTGCGACATTCCAACAGGCCATGACATACATTTTTCATGATCTGGCTCGCATCATTCTCGCCTACTTAGACGATCTCACCGCTCAATCTAAGAAAAGCACTCAACATCTAGATGACTTACGCGTCGTCTTTCACAAGTGTCATCAATACTATATACGCTTGAACCCCCTCAAGTGCGTATTTTGCATCACCATTGGATGCCTCCTTGGGTTCATCATTTCCCAATGCAGCATCACCATCAACCCCCTCAAGGTCTAAGCCATCACCGAAATTCCACCACCTTGGAATTTACACCAACTCCAAAGCCTACAAGGCAAAGCTAACTTTCTACACTGCTTTGTCCCCGATTACGCCACTTGCACACATGGCTTCCTTCGTTTATTGCGTCAGGATATCCCATTCCAATGGGGTGAACTTTCCCAAGCCGATTTTGATTATTTAAAAATGGCGCTCTCCAATGCCCCTTTGATTAGTCCACCCGACTATGATCGCGACTATATCGATCACCCGTGCACTGGGGGGCCCACCCTCACCAAATCCCTCCATACGGCCCTGCCCAAAATAGAAATCCTAATTACTATGAAGGAGGATACAACCACTAACCTGGCTCTCGCAAATCCCAAATTGACTGGCTCAAACTCTCGAAATCTCCAAATATCCTCTCAAACCTCTCGTCAACTCACTATAGCAACAGGTACAAATGAGGTGGCAATGTGGGCCCTACAGCTATATATAGTCCCTTTTTCCAAACTTCCATGCTCAATTACAGGAGCTTTGAGCGTCCATTTTTCTATTCATCTTCAACCATGAGATTAGGATCCCGCCACCTACACAATCACATTCCCCGGGTCACCATCCACCCTCGGCCCCCGAGGAACATTTTTCTCACACCATGCCCAGGTACGCATGCTCATGTTCAAAATTATCGAATAATTGTTATATGTTCTTTATCTACAGATATTGTTCACGTCAGATATTCAATTTTCATGTGTGTAGGTACTTGGTCATCACACACCAACTCAGCCCTTGCAGGTATATGGTCGAAACTGACATGTAATCATTCCCTCTGAATATCAATTGCATCTCCCAGTCACACCCTCTGACATTTTCCTATAAGATCCTCACACCTGGATCTGTAGTACTATCACCTCCATTGCATGTTTAGTGTTGTCACCCGGTAGCACTCCCCCCTACATGAGTTGTCCCATTCATAGTCCCCTTGTTGGCACTTTGACACTCATGTTGCTTTCACCCTTAGAGATGGGAGTCCTGATAGTATTAAGTATGTCCGAGAATTAGCCACATACTCCTTCTCCTCATTTTTGCTATCTTTCCCAATGGACTCCCAGGATATCTCCTCACAGTTATCATTTGACTACACCTCCGCAGCATCATTATCCCCCCATTTCATCCTCAGATAGTTTTACCATATGTATATTTCCCTCCATTCCTTTACCTCATAAAGAAACCCACCTATGGGGCCCCCACCCTCCACCAGTTTTCCCCGCAACTTGTGCCCTTACAGGCCAAACCATCTTACACTGGCGCACCCATTTTTGTATCTAAACACTTATCCCAAATTATTCTTTATTTGTTTAGTAATTGTAAAAATCCTTTGTTCCCAGCATTTACTTAGCTTTTTGTTGTCACCTTCGACGACCTTCTTTTTCCAACAAAAGAAAACCGTGTCGCCCTTGGTTGGGGAATTCATTACCTTCTACTCTTTTTGACATCATCCATAAACCTTGAGTATCCTACAGTCCATGTACCAATGATCTCTCAATTTTTCCACTTTGTCACGTCTCTGGCCCAATTTAACCCACGTCTAGTCATCCCCCTGACGCTAGTTTCAATTTCTAGGTTGTTTCCACTCATACTTAACATATATCCCCAACCAAGGGAAGTCTTGAGTCTCACCATGTCTTGACTTCGTCCATGCACCTCATCAGTTTCTGATCTCATCTAGTGGATTTTATGAAGCCCTTTGCTTCTTGGAGTCGCGTCTCCCTTTCTGTCAACATCAGCACAGTTTCCAGGAGGGAGAGAGTATCTTGAATCTCATTCCCTTTACAATGAGGAGTCTTGGACGGCACAGAGAAAAACACCATTGTTCTCTGCTCTCGTTGAACCCCATAACATTCGACTTCAACACAATCTCATGTTACAGCGGGTCTTACTTTGCCACTATTGCAGTTGTTTTATACTATCCGAAGACCTCTGAAATTTGTTGGGGCTATCAATGCCCACGAACTATCAACACTTCTTATGGTGTCATCGCCTCTTTTCAGAGTATGTTCACCATCATAATTGTCCTCTTCCATTATCAAACCGCCCCGAAGGGAGCTGCAATTATCTACATCAACATACCACTTCAGTTACTATCTTCCACATTTTGAGTTACATGACACAAGCATGGGGCATGCTCACCTCGTTTGTACATAGTTTTATTTTTCCACACCTCACGAAAGGTTTGGGTCCCACAAGTTCCCCTCTCCCTCCAATGGGTCGCTCTTGCAATCCCTCTCAACACTCTTCCTTATAATAGTACTCTTAGTAGAATAATCATTGATGTATTATGGCTATACGTATGCTCCTAACCTCACACATCAGGGCGCATCTGTTATCACTGAAATTTCGTCCACAAATAGTTACAGGAATCCATCATCTCCAAACACCTATTAGTTCATGCATGGCCCAAAAATGCATTTCCAAAGGGCACAAACTATACAACTGGTTATAAAATCAGCATGCGCTTATAATATAAAGGAAGTGTGCGCATGTGCGCCAGTCAAAAATGCAGGGAAAGTGCACATGCGCCTGATGTGCAACTATGGACACGGAAAGCCACACACACCTCAGAACGGCACATTAATGATTCTGGTCAGACTCCCACCCACTTCTAGTTCAGCTCCCAAGTCGATTTGACCCCCAAATTTGAGCTGAATCTGAGTGGGGGGTTGGTCAAAGATCTAAAGGTGCCCTAAAGGGTCCCTTGTTCACACTAAAGACCAGTTGGATAATGCCTCAAATATTTTCTATAAAAAGAGGCCATGGGTGCACTATATTTCCAAGAATCTATTTGTATTGTTATGCTGCCTCTATTCTCCTGCAAGGAACCTCTTTCCCCATTGGAGCATACAAGCACCATTTCATTGGGCTATTCACATCACCTCTTGAGTGAATGAGCTTTGGATTTCTTCACCATTTCCTTTTAGTTTGCTATTTGTAAGAAGAGCTCTCTCATTGGGGGTTCAAGAGCCCTCCCTTGGAGTAAGAGGGGACCCATAAGTCTCCCTTTCTCTTTGGTGTTTTC
>JASDQU010244611.1:86972-97084 GCA_032191745.1 Picea mariana
TTATTAAAATATATTAATGAGTCTTTATTTTTTTTATTATTAAAAGGTGGGTGAAGTAATTAATGGGGGGATAAGGCTGTTGGGAAATTACTGGGGAGATAAGGTTGTTGGGAATTAATGAGGGGGATTTGAGAGAGGAGAATAATGAAGAAGGGGAGGACTTGGAAGGGGGATCTTATTTCTGTTTGGGGATTTCTGAATTTCTGAAAGATAGAGGAGGAGGAAAGTGGAGGAGTTGTTTTGGGGAGCTCTCACAAGGCATTGTTGTTGCTGGGAATTTTGGGCTCGGGGGCCAAGAAACTGCAAGTATTTTTGGAGCTAGGGATCCGGAGAGGTTGTTCTTAGTTGGCTAGGAGGTTAATATTCAGTCTAGGAAAAAACAAGAATAGGGTCAGACATAAAAGTGACTAGATAAACCAACCTACAGGTGGAGGTATGTATTATGTTGTGGTTATCATTATTATGATGTTGTTGTTATCATTATACTATTTTTTATGCTGATATTATTCTGTTGTTATCATTATTATGTTGTTATTGTTTATTCCTATTTTATTCCAAGTATAAGAAAATCATTAAAAGAAAATCATTAAAATAAATTCTTAACTAAATTTTAGAAAAAAATTTAATTAGTTTGAGTCCTGAAAATAACCAGGCTCTACAGAGGCTCTACATATGGTATCAGATCCCGGTTTCAAAACTAAAACCTCGGCTTCACCACCCACAACACTGGGATTTTGTTCTTTTTTCCAACATGGTCTACAAGGTCTGCAACCTCTTCTTACAAATTTTCACACAAAATAAACCTCTTCGTATTTGTAGCTAAATAGGAAAATATGTTTAGTAAAATCGTGACATCCATATCTGTAACAATTATCGTCATTTGTGAACCTTGGAACGGGCTCGTGATCCAGAGCTAGGGCTTACCCTCGACTGTAAGCGATCTGAGCCAGTGATCCACAGCAATGGCACCCTCCGAGGGAGGGGAGACAGCGACCCCCTCATCGACAGATTCCTTTCGCAAGCTTTTGGCCACCCAAGGCAAGAAGCTTCCAGCGGTTGAACGTCCTAGCTTTTTCAAGAAAATCGATTCGATCTCGGAGATAGAATTACCCCCGGATCACCCTATGCGTGTAGCAGTCTCTTTGTCAGAACGATGCATGTTGGGTAAATTCATGGGGCTTTGGCCGTCAGCCCGAACAACAGACAACTGGATCCAAAGAAAATGGCGTCTGTTGATCAAAAGCAGCGTACATGTTATGCAGTAGGAAGAGGATTATTTATCTTCGAATTTATTTCTCAGGAAGATAGAGACCTCATCTTCATAAATGGACCGTATTTTATGGGAACTCAAGGACTGTATCTAAATCGATGGACGCCAAGCTTTGATCCAGCGATTAAAGTGCCAAAGGATGTCCCGGTCTGGGTCAGGCTCCCAAATCTCCGGATCCATTGTTGGAACCCTACTTCGCTCCAGGAAATCGGAAATGGACTAGGTCAATATATTGATAGGGAAAACCCCAAAGATCAGTACAACTACACATGCATCTGTGTAGAAGTGGGCCTTCCAGAAGCAATCAAGTTAAAAGTTGGAGAATGGCATCATTACCAGAAACTCGATTACGAACAGTTGTTGTTCAAATGTAGGGGTTGCCACGAATATGGCCACTTTCAACAGAACTGCCCCAAGAACCCAAACAAGGAGAAGGAAAATGGAGAAGGTTGGCAATAGCTAAGGAAAGGGAAAACTGCAACAAGAACAAAAGGACCAAGGAATGAAAAGACAGCACCAACACAGCCCACAGAAAATGAAACTCAATCAGTAGCAATGGTGGAAAACAACCCAAGAAACCTAGATAAGGGCCATGCAATAGAAAAATTAGGAGAAAACCCACAGGGATATCAGTCAGCAGAGGACATGCAAGGGAACTCACCACAAGGAACAAGGGAAGTGTCAACGCCAGAACCAAAAGAAGAGCAGGGGAAGAACATGGCAGGAAAGAATACCGGGATGGAAACAGAGGAAGGAGAGGTCTCTTCTGAGAGTGACTACGAGGGAGAAAGCAACACTATTCTAACCCCAAATAAATCTGGTAGGGGAAGGAAATCCAAAAAATAAGAAAGAGATCAGGAGACATACAGAGATTTCCAAAGTGGGTCGCAACCAACAATAAGACAGTTGATCAATGTAAGACATACGAGAAAGCACTCCAGGGCTCAGCAAGGAGCCCAAACTCCACCCCCAGGTAAGCCATGAAACTAACCTCCTGGAATTGTAGAGGTTTCTGTAGCAAATTAAAAGAAGAGGTGCTCAAAGACATCATCAGAACTTCCAAAACCGAGATCCTTCAACTCCAGGAGACCAAGATCGAAGAGAATAACTTCCTCAACAGAACAAAAGCAATTTGGAAATTCAGTCAAGTAATAGCATAAAGCGCAAGAGGTGCCTCGGGAGGTATCGAAACTATCTGGAATGCCCTGAAGTTTGATCTAATCAAATTTGAAACCATCACACATTGGATCTACTCCAACCTTCTACACAAAGAAACGGGACAACAGGTAAGCCTCTTTAACCTCTACGTTTCAGTCCTGTTGGAAGAAAAAAAGATTGTTGGGATACCCTAAAGGAATACTTTCTCTCAAATGATCTAGACAATATCATCATAGGGGGGGATCTAAATGTAACCTTAGCTGCAGCTGAGAAAAAAGGGGGCTCCATAGTGCGAGATCCAACAAGAGAATGGGTCAAAGATATTATGTCAAAATGGGAGCTGGAAGATGTCAAACCAACTAAAGGTAATTACACTTGGTCGAATAAGAGGGTAGGCCCCGGGCACATCGCAACAAGGCTAGACAGGTTCTTAGTTCAAATCTCTTTATTACTTCTGGACCTGAATCTCACCTCCTAAATACTTCCGCACAGTGTGTTAGACCATAAACCAATCCTGCTGGAAATCACATCTGACAAAAATCTTGAACCAATCCCCTTTAGATTTAGTCCAGCATGGATACAAATCGACGGCTACTAGAACTTGGTCACCAAAATCTGGAATGAACAGATCAGAGGCTCAGCCTCCTTTGTTTGGGAAGAAAGGCTCAAAAGACTAAAGGCAACACTAAAAGCTTGGGCCAAAACCCACTCAAGTCCCATAGCAAAACGACAAGAAGCCCAAAAACAATTGGAGACACACCAAATGGAATTGGAAGAAAGGAATATCACCCAGGAAGTTCTGCAACAAGAAGAGAATCTCCAGAGGAAATGGAATCAAGCATGCAAAGAGGAAGAAAACTCCTGGCATCAGAAGTCGTGATTCCTCTGGCTAGAAGCAGGAGATAAAAATACCAGCTATTTCCACAAACAAGCTGAGGCCAGAAAGCAATTTAAGAAGGTTTCAGAAATTCAGGTCCAAAATCAAACAATAACATACTTTGAGGGCATAAAAGAGGTTGCGGTTGATGCCTTTGAAACTCTCTACTTAGAAACGTGGATTTATACCATTAACCCCAAATAATACCCCCTCTCTCTAGTCCTGACCCTCATTCGGGAGGATGTGAACAACAAGTTAACCAGAGCAGTTCATCAGCAAGAAATAAAAGAGGTGTTGGGCCAAATGAACCCAGATAAAGCCTCGGGGCCAGATGGCTTCACCACTAGATTCTATCAAAGTATTTGGGACATAATCAAATCAGACCTGACAAAGATGATCCGGAAATCCCAGAAGTGCGGCAAGTTAGGAGGAGGAACAAATTCATCTTTCCTAGCTCTTATTCCGAAAGAAAAAGGGGCAATCAACTTTGGAAGATTCCGCCCAATATCACTTTGCAACACTAGCTACAAGATCCTCACCAAAGTGATAGCCAACAAAATTAAAAATATCCTCCCATGCATCATTCTGGAGAACCAAAGTGGTTTTGTAAAAGGCATACATATAGTGGACAACATCATTTTAGTTCAAGAATCTCTGCACTCTAGCATTCATCGAAAGGACAAAGGTATGATAATTAAGATAGATCTTACTAATGCTTTTGATAGAGTAAGACACAATTTTCTTTTCAAGGTCATGGAAAATTTTGGCTTCGCCCCAGCCTTTATAAGCTAGGTAAAATCTTGTATCGGTTCCCCTTGGATAGCACCTCTAGTGAATGGTCGAGCAACCAGATTCTTTCAAGCCACTAGAGGTCTTCATCAAGGCTGTCCCCTCTCTCCTCTTCTTTATGTAATACAGGCCTCGGTTCCTAGCTTCCAATTGGACCACATATAGACACACAACAATCTTCTCGGCCTAAGGATAGCCCCAAGAGTCAAAGACATCAACCATGCCCAATTTTCAGATGACATGTTGTTGTTGGGAGGGGAGAGTGTGCAGACAGCAAAGAAATTCAAAAAAGAGCTAGATAGCTACGCAGATGTCTCTGACAGTGTGATAAGCCTTCCCAAAAGCAAGATCTATGGCTGGAACATTACTCAAAGGGAAATGTTGGAAATATCTAGAGTCCTGGGGATGGAATGCTACACGGCCTGGGAGGCATTTCATTATCTGGGAGTCCCGATTTTCAAAACCAAACCTTTGGCCTCTAACTGGAACCCACTGATAGAAAAATTAAAAATTAAAATAAACTCCTGGGGAGAAAGATGTCTTAACCTAGCAGGTAAAGTGGTCCTCATAAAAGTAGTGCTAGCAAGAATTCCAATCTATCAAAGCTCCTTATTACTAGCATCGATCACAATAATACAGAAAATGGAAGAGTTGTTCAGAAGATTTCTCTGGGAAGGAGGAAACAAGACAAGAAGAAAGTTGCATCTAATAAGCTAGGAAAAAGTAGCCAAACCTTTCTCAAAAGGTGGACTCCATTTTAAAAATATGCATGTTCAAAATATTGCCCTAGGAGTGAAGATTCTCTGGCATTTAATCACGGGGAAATCATCCTGGAGCAAAAGAGCGCTCTGAAAGAAATACTTCTGAGGTCCAAGGAAAAAGTGCCTCGATCGTCTAGCTTTGGTGGAGAAAGGGTCTTCGATTTTCTCCCTTTGCCAGAAGGCGTTGGAACACTTCAGACCGAATCTCACTTGGATACCAGGGAATGGAAAAGAAATCAACATTTGGCAAGACTCAATCATGGGAGACCCACCTCTAGGAATGAATCAGGATCTTAGACGACTCAAAGAATGGATGAAAACTCAGAACCTAAGCAAGATATGGGACATCTCAGTTTGGGGTAATGATGAGAACAAAACTTGGCTAAGGTGGGAAGTAGCGAACAAGCCTCCAGATTTAGAATAAGAATGAAAAAAGTTGACTCTCTCTTTGAAGGGGAAATCCTCGTTAAAGGAAATGAAAAAAGACAAAAGAGGTTGGGGAGTCTCTTCTGAAGTTTACTCTATGGTAATAGGGTACCATCACAAAGCAGCAGTCCCTCATGTCCCCCCTGACCTCGCAATCTGAAAAGCAATCTAGACATACAAATCCATCCCTAAAATAGATTTGTTTGTTTGGACTCTTGCACACAGAGGAATCCTCACAGGAGAAAATATAAGAAGAAGAGGTTGGGAAGCCCCCCATAGATGTCCCCTTTGTACTCAAGAAGAAGAAACAATAGACCATTTGCTCCTAAGTTGCGCTTATTCTAAGGAGGTCTAGAGGCTGACTCTAGGGCTTCCTACTCCTTCTGAGCTCCCTCAAGGGGCCTCTAGCCTGCTCCACAATTGGAACTCTCTTTGTCCCTTCCAAACAGCAAAAAATGGTCAAATATCCAACCTCTAGAGTACTATCCCCAAATTCATGCTCTGGAAAATCTGGCTAGAAAGAAATAACATGATTTTTAGGGAGACCAAAAGCAGCCCTACTCATGTTGCAACCAAGATAAAGGCCCTTTTTGGGGAAAGCGCCCCCTACTTCTATAAGCCTAAGAACTCCAGGCCACTAGAGAAGGTAGAGAAACATTGGATTGACCATTTCAACATCTAAGACCAACATCAGCAAACCAGCAACAACCCCCATAAGGAAGAATGGGAAATCAGAATGGAGGAGAGAGACTTTGAGGATTGGCAGAAGAAGGAGAAAATGCACATTTTATTCTTTGATGGGGCCTCCAAGGGAAACCCAGGCTTAGCAGGGGTAGGAGGGGTCCTGGTAAACCCTGACAGGAACCCGAATTTCATCTTTTCTTGGGGACTAGGAACAGAAACTAACGAAAGAGAAGAAGCACTGGCCCTCTGGCAAGATCTCCACCAAGCTATCAAGAAAAATATCTAGAACTTATTCATAATTGGGGACTCTCGATTATTAATTCAAGCCCTAATAAGATGTAAGAGCGTTAAGAATGCCCGGATCTAACAAATGCTGGCGAAAATCCATTTCCTCCTCAGCAAGTTTAGAACTTATAAAATTTTCCATGTCCTCCGAAGTTTGAACGCTAAAGCTAATGCAGAGGCTAATAAAGGTGTCCTCTGCGGAACAGGAACCATGCACCTTAATAGAACCATCAATGAAATCGCAATACCGTAAGCCAAGGGGCCGTGACAGAAAGACGACGAATAGACGATTTGACAAAGCAAGTTGCCACGGGTTTGGAGATACAGGTGAGATCCCGAGGCCTGGAAAGACACGAAAATCCTCTGGAACGCGTGCCAGGAAAATAATTTGTTCGTTGAACCCATTGGGATCACCCATCATTCCAGCTCGATTCCCAAGCTGCCAAAATTGAGAGAATCACTTGGGATCAGCGGAGGTGAAGCTATCTGAGTTTAAAAGAGGATGCAGGGATGGGAATACGCATTCCAAGAACCCGTGGAGGCAATTAAGGCATCCTCACAGTGAACAATTGATTAGGGATAGGAGGAGAGCGCAAGGCAATAGCTTCTCAAGCATCCCATGCGAAGCAATGGCATCCAGCTCGAGCAACAATCCCATGTTTGAGGAACAGCTGAAGGCGTTGGAGGACGGCGCGCAACATCTCAAGTAGTTGTTGCAAAACCAACTTGATTTTCTTGAAAATCTTGACATAGATGCAGGAAGAAGGTTGGAGATGCTGGAAACGGATATCGCTTCCACAAAATTTGGACTCTCAGAGGATATTGTAAAACTTCATCAAACTATCAGGGGGGAAAAGTAAGATCTGGAAGACCGAGTTACCCAACTGGAAGAGAAAATGGCACAATTGAACAAAGATTGGAAACAGGAGTGAATTCAGCCCAAGAAGGGTGGGTCCAAGTAATCTGGAAGGCCAATTAAGTCTAGGACTGGCTTCATAGAAATAACGCTGTGAAGAAGGCATTTTGTATAGAAGCCTCCGCATATTTCGACTCTATTATGTTTAAATTCCATATAACCAGGTAGGAAAATGTTCCTCTTGGTCTTGTATCTGGTTTTCTAAGCATTGCTCACTCTTTATGTACTAGCACCTGTAGCTCACCATAGCTTTTCTTTAATCAAAATCCATTACCCGTTTCTGTCAAAAAAAAAAAAAAAGAAGAAGAAAATATTTTTATTACAGGTGACTTGAATAAATTTACAAATTTTCACTCTATAACTAATGAAAATATTCATAGTATAACCTCAAAATGAACCTTTGTGTAGCTAATGCAAACATTTCCATTGGAGCCTTGAATTTAGGAATTTTTGGCTTCAAAAAAAATCCTTTAGGAAAGAATAGAATAATGTGGCTTCAATAAATTTACATTCTTTCCATCAAAATGAATCTCTTCGTAGCTAAGTACATAAGTAATCCTATTAAAGCCTGAACATCAAAACGAAACTATCGTACATAAGTATTCCTATTAAAACCTAAACATGAACCTCTCTGTAGCTATTGCAAACATTCTATTTGAGCCTGGACAACAAAATGAACCTCTCTGTATCTAGATTCTAAACATGCAAATGTTTCTACTAGAGCCTGTATTTTGAGATGTCCTTCTTCAAAATCTGAAGGAATGATTATAATAAGGCGGTTTCAATAAATTTACAATCATTCCCTCAAAATCAACCTTTATGTAGCTAAGTACGAAGTATTCCTATTGAAACCTGAATATGGAGATTTCTGGCTTAAAGGTCTCACAATTTTAGCATGCACAGAAATTAAATCGAAGATTAATAAGGGGAGGACATTATTTAATTATAAAACAATCATAACAGACCGTCAAAACAGTTATGAGAATAGAAAGCACAGAAAAACAAACCATAGATCACAGATAATAGCCTACGCTTTTCATACCCTACTTGGGTTCATCGCCACAACTTTCGTTGCCTGCACTTAATTTCAGGTCATTTCAGCCTATGTAGATTTAGAAAACAAAAGAAGACTTGTGCTAGCAATATAAGAAACGACAACCCCTGCAACATATCTCACCAAAATTCCAAACAACAAGTGATTTGGAATGTATATTTATAGTGTTTTTCTAGGGTTTGACGGGGCTTGTTATTTCCTGAATGCACATGCGCTAAGCCTCAAACAACGATGTGTTCGAGCTTAGCAACACAAGACATCCGAGACCGAGCGCCAACATAAGATAGTCGAGACCAAGCGCCAAGAATCAAATCACATGGAAGATGAGCTCATGAGGGGTACAAAAGGGGTGCACTACGCCGAGACCAGGGGTGAAATCCAAGGGAAGAGCCCACAATGGGAACCATTCTATGCACCAAGTGTCCAACGAAGCTCGCCATGGAGGAAGGATCTTGTCAGTTCCTCCAACGCCAGATGAGAATCAAACCTGACTCAGTGCCTGATTCACTACTAAACCGAGGGTGAGTTTTGTCTTCACCCTTAACTCACTAGTCCGTTCTCACAACCAAACTCCCATCACCAAGCTCATGAGACCACACAAACTCCACGCTCGCCGACATGCCAAGGAGTTGCTAAGGGAAGAGGTTGTTTGGAAGAAACGATAGGGGATGTATGAGTGAGAGTGTTGGGGGTAGGGTTTAGGTGCTGAGAGCAGGGTGTGGGGCATGTGGGCCTCATGCGAGGACCCACAATGCCCAACTATATTATTCTAAATTCTTTTAAAATTTAATTATTCTAAATTCTTTTAATTTATTTTAATTCTTTTAATTCTTTTTAATTCTTTTAAATTTTAATTATTCTAATTATTTTAAAATTCTTGTAAATTTTAATTATTTTAATTTCTTTGATTTCTTTAAAATTTTAATTATTTTAAATTATTTTAAATTTTAAATAAATTTTTTTATTATAAAACTCAAACTATTGTTATTAAAACTAAAAGTGATTAAAATAAAACTAAAGTGATTAATTAATGAAATGATTAATTAATGTATGGATGGTTAATTAAAGTGATTAATTAACATTACCTTAAATTAATATAGTGTTATTAAGGGTAACGTGATAAAACTTTTAGATAATCAATTGTAAAGCATTACTAAATAAGAGAGGGTTTAATTAATTATAAGGTATATAGGGATATCAGGGTTAGAAGACAGGTTATAATGCATGTTAAGGAAATACCCGAGGGTAAGTGGTGAAGTACCCCATAGTGCTATCTTAGTTAGCAAGGCGAGAGAGTTAGAAGTATACTTAGACAATGATACCAAGCTTAGATGCTTTAACCCTGACCTAGCCACTAACCCAAAAGAGAGTAACATTTGTTTACAGACAAGTAAAAAAAAAAACTTACGCCTAACCCTATGTTTACAAGTATAAGTTGAGTGAATGTGAACTACCTTAGACTCTTCCCTAACATGCATTTGTTTTGATGAAGATTCAATTATTCCAAATGGTTAGGACTCGGGGAAATCAAGGCCGACAGGCATCGTCGCAAGGACCGCCAACATCAGCACTGCCACCACCATCACCTGAATTACCTCTCATTTTGCGCTCTTTGGAGGCTATTAATGAGACTTTAAAGGGGCGTCAGTCAGTAGATGTCGAAGTGGAACCCCCACCATCTGGAGTGGGTAACCTTGAAGTGTCGAGGGACTCAGAGGAAGGGCCTCCACTCGGGGACATCACCAGATAACTACAGAAGATCAAACTCCCAAAGTTTGTCGGGGGTCGTGCAAGTGAACGTGCAGAGGCAAGGTTGGAAGGAATGACATGATGTTTCGCATTAAGAGACTATGCTTCCACATCAAAGGAGAAAATAGAAATATTCCAGTTGA
>JASDQU010244611.1:132216-145097 GCA_032191745.1 Picea mariana
CAATATGCCTTTAGATATCATTGAGAACCTCGATCTCGAAAAACCTTCATTTAGGCCCTCAAAATGGCCCCGGAAGCGAAAACCTGCTAAAAATAGTAAGTTGCCAAAATGGCCAGAAAACTGTTTTGAGCCATTTGGAAAAGGTGGGTGGCCCCCGATATCCACCTGGATCACAACGGTTCTTCTCCTGCTTCGAGACTTTGACCCCTTCAACCAGATCGACGGCCCTTCTGCTCCCTTCTCGATCAATGACTGAGATCTTCTTCAAGTCTCCGGGCTCTGGGAAAATCAAATCTCAAACCTCGCTTACCTTCTGTGATTTTACCCAGAGTTCTAGATCTGGCGACGTGTGGCTTTCTGGAATCGGACAGTTGAGACTTACTCCAGGCCTTCGGGCTTCGACTATTTTGAAAGTGAAACATGAAAAACCCCGTGGAGGAAAAACCCTCGAAGCGAAGGATCTACTCCCACATGCTTCAGCACTTCGGGACTTCAGCCACTTTCGGACTTTGGGAGGAACTACCGCTAAGATCAACAGTTCCCTGTTGATTTTGAGATCAATGGTCCATGACTACTTCAGAAGTTCGGGCTTCAACTCTTCGGAAGTTTTATGCACTTCTCACTTTGAAACTCTTGAAGCTCGTTTCCCCCAACACTTGGATCGGCTACCACCTGTCCCCCTCAAGATCAACGGCTCATGCTTACTTCAGGGTTTTGCCCCGGCACTATACTTCGCGCAACCTTAAGGTTCTGAATGCCAGTGAGCCATTGATCTGAACTACTCCAGGAATCTCTGCTGCTGAAAGACCAAAACTACCTACTGCTTGCGCTTCAAGCCCAAAATAGACTGCTTTGAAAGCTGTGTTTTGAGCTCAAGGCTGATACCTGCGCAAGCAAAGGACTAGGTTGCCTTGTGACCCTTAGACAATCTTATGTGATAACATAATCTTTTATCAGGTGACCTTTTTTCACATGAGTACAACCCTATTAACACTTTATAAGATATTCTTTTTAAAATTTGGTCCGAAGAATAAATATAGAAGTTTGTACCTTGAATTTCATTTGTATTTTCAACCACAAAAATTATTAATTTATCAGTTGTTTCGAGAGAGAACAAATATTCTGAAAACTGAGCGTTGTATTCCAATACCTCCTTATTTGCCATGTAATAATAAAATTTTGCAAAGAGGAAGTAATCATAGAGTTCTGCAACATAGAAACGATATGTAGTACAGACATTTTTTTATTTTTTTTTTAGAATAATAAATAAACCTAGTTTTATTTAAAAGAAAAAATTTAGATAACCTACAAAAAGGAACAAAAATGCGGAAGCAAACAAAACCAAACTGGTATATACAATGGTATAGTCGTGCATGTTTATTGCATGAAATGTTTCAAATAGCGCCCATCGATAGGGGCGTCAAAAAATTTCCCGTCTAGATTCTCCAGTAGGAAAGAATTTTTTCCCTCTGTGGATGCAATCTTGAATGGCCCAAACCAGAGATGATCAAACTTGTAGTTCTTACCCACATCTTCTTTCCTGGCATCCCATTTTAAAACTAACTCACAAGGAAGAAATTCCATGTCTTTCGCCTTTTTGTCGAAAAGGGCTTTCATATTATCTTGATATTTTTTAAGTCTGTCATCGACTTCGACCTTGTTTTGTTGGACCTCGATTATTTTATTTATCCTCCTCGTCACATCATTCAGCTCTTCATTTGCGTCTTTCCACAACTTCATTACTGGAAGAGATAGATTAATAGGAAGAACAACATCGATGTCATAGACCATTTGGAAAGGGGACATGCCTATGAATTTCTTAGTGCCGATCCAGTTTGCCCATAAGGCGTATTTTAAGTGGACATGCCAAGCCTTTTTATTTTCCATTAATACTTTCTTGATTATGTTCATCAAAATTTTGTTAGATGACTCAGCCAACCCATTCCCCTGAGGATAATAGACTGTAGAATGTCCCAGCACAATGTTTTATTTTTGACAAAAACTTATCATCGCCATAGATTTAAATGCTTGTGCATTGTCTGTAACTATTTTCCAGGGACAACCAAATCTAGATAGGATATTTTCCTCCAAAAATTTTATAACCACTGAATCTGTGGCATTCTGAGTTGGAATGGCTTCCACCCATTTTGTGAAATAATCAGTACTAGTCAGAATCCATCTATGTTGGGCGCTTAACCGTGGGTGGATTTCTCCGATGAAATCCAGGCCCCATTGTTGGAAAGGAGCCTCTATCTTGACTGGGACCAAAGGCAGTGTAGGGAGCTTTTGCTTGCCAGAGAAAAACTGGCAAGGGTTGCAGGCTCTAACTTTGGCATTCACATCAGTAAATAGCTTTGGCCAATAATATCCAGCTCCCAGGATATTATAGGCCGTGGCTCTCCAGGCATGATGTCCTCCACACACTCCCTTGTGAAATTCATTTGTGACATCTTCTGTTTCAGGTTCAGTTAGGCAACGTAGCAAGAAACCTTGGGGGTCTTTCCAATACAATTGTCCCTCAATAATACAGTACTTAACTGGATGTATTTTTAATGTTTGGGCCTTTGATGCATTCATATCGCTCGGGCACTGAAGAGTGGGGAGATATGCAACGATATCGCGGTACCAATTAGAGGAAGAATCTTTCTCTTCGATATGAACCACGGGGTTTTGGTCATAAATCTCTCCCATGTTTGAAATAGACTCATGCAATTCTAGGTGGTTTATCCCAAGTGCTCTGAAATTCGACTTTGCTAATAATTTTGCCAAGCCCTGACCTTTAACCAATTTGATCGGTTTAACCTCTAGATCAAACTCTTGAACTTTGGCAAACCACCGACCTCTCCTACCGTCATTGTCTGGCCATACCAATATATATTTAACAAAGCTTGTTGACACATAGGCGATTATTCTATAGTGCAGTACATATGTTATGAAAGCTTTGAGAGCTTTCACCATCGCGTAGGCTTGCTTTTCCAGTATGTCATATTTGGTTTTGACATCTCTGAGTGATCCAGATTATTTTCGGCACGAAATGAGAGCAGAGATATAACATAGAAATATTTAGAGATATTGCAAGAGAGACAACAATATAACAGAGATATAGCGGAAATAAACAAGAGTCACAAATATACAGTAATACACGATTTCTATTAATGAAATAAATGTACAAAGACTGTAAAAATATAGAGTGAAAGACTCACTAGAATGGTGGCAGCTTATCTCTAAGAAGAGATGTGATGGCTACTCACATTCGCAAGAAGATTATTGTTACAATGAGGCTCTAAGGGCCTTTTTAACATAAGGAAAATCCAAAACGCTAACCCCGGAAGATGAAAAGCCAAAAGGTTTGCAGGCCCTGATGGAGGTAGTTGATACGTCAACTTCCCAGGGGCGTAACTTTTGCATACAATCTTCGTTTGGGGCGCTTGATACACCGTTAGAAATATCTATCTGAGGACTACAACTTTTGTGTGAGAAACATCAAACTTTGTCATATGTTGCTCCCCGTTTTCTCAAAAAACGTCGTTTAGGGCCTCAAAACGGCTCCGGAAGTTCAGGACCCGAAAAACTGCTAAAAATAGTAAATTACCAAAATTGCCAAACAATTGTTTTGAGCCAGTTGGAAAAGGTGGGTGGCCATTGATATCCACCTGGATCAATCCTCCCTCCTTAAGAAGCAATGGTCTCCATTGCGTTGAGTTCCCGAGGGAGAGGAGAAAGCGATTGTTGAATCTAAATCTTGGCGCGCTGCTTGCCTTGCTAGAGACATCGCGTTGCTTGGTTTGTTGAAGGTTGTCACGAACTTGTGGCTGGAAGGGTTGGACCTTTTTAACCACTCTGTTTACATGAGATGACTGTGTGCAGAAGGAATCTTTGCATTTTGCAGCAATCTTGTCAACCTGCTTCTATTGGATAGAAGGTGCTTGGGTCGAGGCTGTAGTGGTTGCAGTATCCTTCTGTTCAACTTTTGAACAAATTGTGAAAAAGATAAATTTTGTAGTATGAGATACTACCTTGCAACACTTTTTAGGTGGGACAATAGTTAGAATTACCTCTGGTATACTATAGAGATGACCCCCCAAAGTAACAATGACACTACGGGGTCGAGACTCATAAATAGCATGGTGTTTCCATGTATATGGTTGGACCAAGAGAACACCACATACATCCAGTGGGGAAACATCACATAATACCTCATCCTTGAAGGGTTGGATGCCGTATGATAATCGACACTGCTAGCTGACACGAAGATCTCATCCCTAGCGAAGCCACCCGATGTTGTATGGTTGCGGGTGTGGTGTTGTCGACAATCCCAATTGTTTCATAACCTCTATTGAGATGAGGTTCTTATGGCTTCTGCTATCAACAACAAAATGCAGTGGGTTCCCCTTCACCCACATCTGTGAATTAAAAATGTGCTCCCCCTCTTCAGGATCTGTTGGTTCTTATGGTTGAATTGTTGTGGTCACAACAATAGCAGTGGAATCTGCATCGATGATGTGTCTTTTACCAGTATTTTCATAATCATACTCTGAATCAGGGTTTGGCTCCTTGTCTTTGATCTTGGCCACCAATGACTATTTTGAGCGAAATTCATCGGTGTTGTGCCAGGAGATTTTGTGGAAATTGCACCATTTTCTAGTGTCCTTCTTCGTCTTTCCATGACCCTTCTTTTCCTGTGGCTTGGACTAGTTTTCAGAAGACTGTTTGTTAGGGTTGTCTTTGTCATACTTTGGTTGTTGCGTATTTGTAGATCCGAACTCCCGTTTGTTCTGGTGCTTAAATTTCTACTCAATTTTAACAGCATATCGATAAGAAGAATCGAGTGATGAGATGTCCAAAAAATCCATTTCAGTTTGGATGTATCTATGTAGAGCCCCGCAGTATTTCAAAACCAAATTTCGTTCAGATTTCTTAATACCGAGATTGGTGCGGAAGGTATGGAAGGTATTGGTGAACTCCGGAACTGCTTGGGCTCTCTCTTGCCGCAGTGTGGTCCATCTCATGTATTGGTCCTCATAGTTGCCAACAGGGTAATATTGTTCCTTTACCGCATCCACGAAAAAATCCCAAGTGGGCTTGACCCCATATATTCCAGACTCCTCTGTGGAACTCTACTCCCAGTAAGTTTCCCACTAATGTTTGACATGGGGGAGGGATTTAAGGAGTGCGAAGGTGATCTTTTCTCTTTTGAAAAAATTGTGAACAGAGAAATAACCTTCTAGCAGATTTAACCATTTGTCTAGGGCTTCTACATCTATTTGTCCTTCAAATACTGGAATATCAAAATTAACTTGTACCTTAAAAGGCGAGGTTCCTCCAAAGTGATTGCTTGATGAATATGCGCCTGTTGCTATCGGCGGTCGTTGAAGGATGTGGGCGAAATTCTCCATCATTTTGTCCCTTTGTCGGATCAGAGCTTGCTCAAGCAACATATTGATAGAATCGACTGCTCTGTCATTTTTCTTTTCTTCTTCCATTGAGGGTTTCTTGGGTGTGCGAGAGCGATTTTCGTCAAGAGAGACAAGCTCGAGACCCAACTTTCTATACTCAGACCTCGTCGGGGACATGCACTAAAAACGATCAAGAGTAGCCTGCTCTGATACCACTCATCCGGATTATTTTCGGCACGAAATGAGAGCGAAGATATAACACATACATATTTAGATATATTGCAAGAGAGACAACAATATAACAAAGATATAGCGGAAATAAACAAGAATCACAGATATACAATAATACACGATTTCTATTAATGAAATAAATGTACAGAGACTGTAAAAATACAGAGTGAAAGACTCGTTAGAATGGTGGCAGCTTATCTCGAAGAAGAGATGTGATGGCTACTCACATTCGCAAGAAGATGATTGTTACAATGAGGCTCTAAGGGCCTTTTCAACATAACGAAAATCCAAAACCCTAACCCCGGAAGATGAAAAGCCAAAAGGTTTGCGGGCCTCGATGGAGGTAGTTGATACATCAACTTCCCAGGGACGTAACTTTTGCATACGATCTTCGTTTGGGGTGCTCGATACACCGTTAGAAATATATATTTGAGGACTACAACTTTTGTGTGAGAAACATCAAACTATATTCTATGTTGCTCCCGTTTTCCCAAAAAAGGTCATTTAGGGCCTCAAAACGGCTCCGAAAGTTCAGGACCTGAAAAACTGCTAAAAATAGTAAATTACCAAAATTGCCAAAAAATTGTTTTGAGCCAGTTGGAAAAGGTGGGTGGCCACCAATATCCACCTGGATCACTGAGACTTTTCCTGAAAAAATCTATCGGTTGTTTGAAACCTTCTTCATTCTTTTGCAGGAGTACAACTACAATAGTATGCTCGGATGCGAAAGAGAAGATTTGTAATTCTTCAGTATAGTCGGGACTAGCCAAGACTGGAGCTTCGCTTATAGATTTTTTAACTCATTCAAATGACGCTCTAGCCTCAACAGTCCATTTAATTTCACTATCTTTCTTCAGCATATATGTGATCAATTTGACAATTTCAACAAAGTTAGGGATAAATCTTCTTAAAAAAATTATTTTCCCTAAAAAGGAATGGATTTCTTTTCTATTTCTAAGAATGTTTATGGTATCAATAGCCTCGATCCATTTGGGATCAACCTTAATTCTGTCTTTCAAAACTATATGACCCAGAAGTTTTCCTTCTTGCATAGCAAAATGGGACTTTTTAGGGTCAAGAGACAAACCAAATTTCCAACATTTCTCAAAGGTTTGTTTAAGATAGACTAGATGTTCTACAGCAGAATTTGAGAAGATTGTTACATCATCTAAGTAAATAACGACAAACTTATCTCTCTCACCGATGAACGCTATATCCATTTCTCTTTGGAAAGTGGCGTCTGCATTCATTAAACCAAATGACATTTTATCATACATGAAAGTTCCCCACGGAGTAGTGAATGCAGTTTTTTCTTTATCATCTTTGTGAACGGCAATTTGGTTATAACCTGAGAAGCCATCAATCATCGACATTTTGTCAGCGCCCACTATTTTTTCCAAGACATGGTCCATTTTTGGAAGTGGGTAGTTATCCGTTAATGATGACCGATTTAAATTTATGAAGTCCACGCAAAGTCTGATTTCTCCATTTTTCTTCCTGGCGGGTACCAGATTTGCTACCCATTCAGAATATCTAAGCGGAACAATGATCTTTGTGTCAAGAAGCTTCTTGACCTCTCTTTCTATCACAGGTAAGAGAATAGGGTTTATCTGTCTCAACTTTTATCTAAAAGGTTTAATACCATGTTTCAAAGGAATATTATGTTCTATCACAGAGGTATCATAAGTCTTTAAATCATCATATGACCAGGCAAAGACATCTTTATATTTTTTAAGCAATTCGACATATTGACTCTTTACATGATCCGGAAGATATTTAGATAGCTTGACTATCTTAGGTTCTTCTTTAGTCCCTATGTCACAATCTTCAACTTCCTCAGGTTGTGGCCTTAGGGTAGACTTCAAGGGTATGTCGTCTTTGTCAAATAGTCTTTCTAATGGTATTAGACCTCTGGGTATCTTATTATTCTTAAGTACTAACATCCGATGATTTGCGATCTTATCTTGGAACTTTTCAGGATCTTCATCTTCTTTCATGATCTAGATAGGACTGTTCTGATTTTCTTGGTTTATATGAGTCTCGGAGAATTCATCAACCATTTCTAGAAATTGTTTAATCTAATCATCATCTTGAAATCCCTGACAGTGTTGCACATTATTTGGGATTGATGTTCTGTTGCTCATTTCTATATGATACTTTAGCTTTAGGACAGTAGGAGGCACGAACGTTGCAGCTGCTTTGGCCAAGGAATTTGCTTGTTGATTTTACATTCTAGGGATGTGATGAATGTTGAAAGACGAGAAAAAAATCTCGATTAGATCCCAGGTACAATTCTTGTATGACCTTAGTCTCGGATGTTTAGCCTGATATTGTTGCTTTATTTGCTTTACGATAAGTTCTGCATCACCATAAATTATTAGATCTTCAATTTTTAGTTTCCTAGCAGCCTTCGATCCTAAAACCAGAGCCTCATATTCACAGACATTATTTGTATAATCTATTTCCCATTGTAGTCTGTATGAAAAGGGAATGACATATTCTTCTCCAGGTGCAACAAATAACACCCCTCCTCCTACCCCTTCACAGGACGAAGTGCCATCAAAAAACATTTTCCAAACTCTTTTTCGAGTATTTACATTTTTCTGTGTTTTATCTAATTTTTTATTTTCTTCTTCTATACAATCATCAAAATCATCGTCTAAAGATAAAATACAGTTTCCTAGATCCTGATTAGCGACAGAGACTGGATAATTATTTGGGTTTTGAGGGTCACTTACAGTATAAGCCAGTCTAGTCTCTCTATACAATCAAGTAAATTGTCCACCAAAAATCGGGATAGTTGCGTATGGCATATCCTGTTGAAGTGATCCTCCGAGTTTTGCACCCCAGGATCTAGATAAAAGCATGCCATACTTGGTAGGTATGTCAGCAACAACTACATCCATAAGGATGCTCTTTACTGGAACTTGTGCAAGATTGACTACTAGATCCTTAATCATGCCAAGGAATTTAACCTTTCTAGAATCAAAAGAATATAAATCCCAGTAAGGTCTAGTGATCTCAAGGCCCAACTTTTCCATGATAACCTTAGGCATTAAGTTGTGAGAAGCCCCAGAATCTAATATGCAATTATGAAGTAAATGATCATGCACTGTTAATGTAATATAGAAAGGAGCTACATGATCCTTAGCATTTTCAATATGAAGACCGAACATAATCGTAGGATTTTCATCTTGTAAATTTATTACATCTGCATAACATTCTACATCTTAGAAGTTAATCATTTTAGAGATCTGTTTTTTATAAATCGGATTCTTAGCAAGGTCAACTAGGGACATGGGGATATTAATTTTATTTATTTCATTTTCTAAACTAAAACCTCCCACTCTTTTTTCATATTCCCTAATTGAAATTTGTGTTTCTATATTTTCTGCTTTCTTGATTTGCGTTGCTTTGGTTTCAACTTTTTTTCCTTGAGCAGCTTATTTCTCAATTGTTTGTTTAGTTTGGGCAGCCATCTCATTTGCTTTGTTTCTTAATAGGATATTTTTTTGTAGAGGACTTGTGGTACTCGTTTCTCTGGGCCTCAAATTATACTTATGTTGAAGCTCTACCATTATGGAATCGGCGATTCCTTGGTATGCAGATTCTCCCAGGTTGTTTATACTTTCCTCGTTACTAAACATGGGCTCTTGTTCTAGAGATTTTTCATGGTCTTGTCTAGTCAGGTAAGGTTCCTAGTCTTCATCACCAAAGTTGTTTACATCTTCTCTAACCCTTTGTAATCGTGTATATCATCTCCTATAAAATTTTATGATTTAAATGGAGCCTGGATTTTTTTATCTTCGTTTTTTATTTGTTTCTGCTGCGTCTGAGAATTGGGGTTTCTCCTAAAATATTTTCTAGCAAATGGATCGGGTTTAGCTTGGTCTTGTTCCATTCTAGAGATTTTATTTGACAAATCTTTAATTATCTTAGCCATATCGTCCATTTTTTCTTCCGCGGACTTTCCGGATCCGGAGGATCCTACTTGTTCTCTAAAGCGTCTAGGTTCCTTGGTTCATATCTCAACCTTGGCTTTTAGTTTACCTGATGCCATCATGTTCGACTCGATTTCTATAGCGTCGTATTGCATTACCATGAGGGTAGTCGACCTTCTTTCCCTTAAAAGTAGGGCAAAATCGGGCTCAAAAGCCCCTGCGAAAGTCACTTTAGCTGCGGGTTGAGAGGGTTTAACTTCCGTTGGGATCTTATGATAGATTTTGTTAAACCTCTAGGTGAATTCTAGGACTGTCTCTAAATTCTTTTTCCTCGAAGCCCCAAATTCTGTCAGATAGTACAAGTGGTCTTTCTTTTCTCCCCACTGTCTTAAAAAAGCATTTTCTAACTCATCATAAGACCTTAGGGATCCTACCGAGAGTCCTCTAAACCAGATTCTTATTTTCCCCTCAAAGGATTGCACTAGGAGCCATGAGTAGACTTCTTCATGTTCAATACTGAGGATATCGGTGAATTGATCGAAAAAATTTATGTGCTCTGTAGCCGTTAAGTCTCCTTCCTCTGTAAACTTTGGTAAATTCTTCATGTAATTTTCAGATAGGTCGTGAAGGACAGGAGGGAGGACTAAAGGGCCATATCTGGTAGCTACTTTAGAGAAAATTCTAGGGGGTGGAGATGGTCCTTGACCAGCCCCACCTCCAGCGCCACCTCCTCCAGCAGCACCACCTCTGTGGCCACCTTCGACAGCGGTCATTAAAAATATGGGGGATGAGCTTCGGGAGTCAAAAAAAGGGTTTTCAAAAACTTCTATGGACTGAAGTGGTGACCTTTCGACTTCCTCAGGATGTGGTGAAGGGAAATATGCAAGGTTATTGTCAGGTGATAGAAAGTCTAGGGGAGGAGAGAAAGGAAAACGTGGGCAAACTTCCTCAAACTTACATGATGTGTAAATAGAGAATTCGACAGCAGATGAATCGAGGTATAGAGTATGCTCTTCGGGATTTTGGATCACTGAAACCTTTACTTCTAGTGAGGATGGGATAAACACCAAGTTAACAACAGCGGCTATAGGAGAGATTTATGTTATAATATGAAAGATTGTGCTCATTTTACCATTGACAATACCCTTGTCACCCAACCATAGGCCAAAGCCACCCTCCGAGCACCTTAACCTTGAAAGATAATCATTCTGGAAGCAAACCCTAGGCTAGATAGCCAAACAAAGGGTAGCACACCTTTCCCCAAGGATAGTGCATCAACAAGAGCTAATCAGATAGTCCAAACCCTAACCAAGAGATAGTCCAATCCAAACGTGATCTACTAGCTACAGTAGCTGCAATGGCAGCTGTCCTCAAACCTGCACACAAGATTGGGCACTGCAGTGCGCACAAGTTGTTGCTCTACAATTCTGAGACTGCCTGCCAGAATGAGAACTGGCCTCCTGTATTTATACTAATTCTAGCTAACTGTCTGGGCCGACTTCTCATTCTGGGTATCTGTCTGTTCAGTATATTATTATTTCTTCTGGCCGACTTCTTCTCTTGAAGGCTAATAACCTAATATAAATTATCTTCTTGAGCCGACAAGTCTTCTAGAGTTATTAGCCAACTCATTAGGGTTTCTTCTTTCTTCCCGAAGTATTATATTCTCGTTAGGTTTACACGTGGAGGTAAATACCTCCCACGACTACCATAATATCAACACTCCCTCCTAGATAGGGAGGTATTACAGGTAATGGTCTTGAGAACAAAACATACCATTCACCTGGTAGCATCAACATAGTCGTCTAGACTATCATCATCACCATTAGTGTCATCAATTGCATCATCTCTCGAAACCATACTCCATCTGAGTAATTAGACATGATGTTGGATAAGTCACTCACACCACAGAGTGATACAAGAGTCGTTCTTCTGTCCTAGAAGAGTATATGCTCTGAACCATTTTCTGTCTGGGAAAATCTTTGTCCTTTAATCATTCATCTGGCTGATAATCATTTGCCAAACTGTTGATAGTCTTCAAGGTAATCGAAACAAAAATAGAACACAACTGTGTCTATCCATAGTAGTACATAACTACAATCCAGTGGTACACTACCACACCCAGTAGCAAACAAGTACTTGATCAGTAACGTATAGTCACGAACAGTGGACACATCCACCACAGTAGTATACATCTATTGTCATACAATCTTCATAACAATCATCTTATATCAACCTGCACAAGAACAATGTTATGATATAAACTAAATCATATGGACTAATATTTCACTCACATCTGTGAGATCTGAAAGAATGTCTTCCCTCAAAGTAGAACATCAACAATGGGCTATCTGCCTTATTCTTCTCAAACAAGGAAGAATAATTTTTCTGATTTCTGAACCTAGACCATTCCTCACCCTGGGCCATTCCTCCAACACTAAACAAAGTGTAACCTAGAAAGAATGAATCTACCCTAAGGAATGTCTGTCCCTGATTGTTGAGCCTAGACCATTCCCCACCCTAGGCCATTCCTCCAGCACTAAACAAAGTGTAACCTGAAGAGAATGAATACACCCTAAGGAATCACTGTCCGGACCATTTCCTCTATTAACCACAAGAGGAAAAGATTGTCCTGTACCAACCTCCAAAACGGACCATTCCTCATGTTAACCACAATGAGAAATCATTGTCCGACGAGGCGGGCTAGTCTTATTGAGTAACCCTCAAGAAGAGAGATTTCCCAGGACCACTCCCCATGCTAACCACAATGGGAAGTCGTTGTTTATGGTACATCAGCAATCTGGACCATTTCCCATGTTAACCACAATGGGAAATCATTGTCCATCAGAAATCTCAATCCACTTTCCGAACATGAAACAATATGCCCATCCTGTACCATTCTTCGAACTGAAAAATGATTGTCCATCAATCAATAATATATCAGTTCTCCCTCCCAACCTGGGAGTCATCTCTTCCTTTTTCAATAAGGAAGTCGTCTCCACAAGCTCCAGCTTGAGTACACAAACTCTTTCATCTTGGATAGAATCTTTACCAAAATGTCTGCTTATCTACTCATCTATGGAGATATGTATTGGAGAACCACTTTCTCCTTTCTGGAATTCATCACGGATAATGTAATGCTTTATTTCAAATGTACTTTGGTCTGGAACATTGGTTTTCTCTAAAGGCTTCATGTAGCTCTAATCAATAGAGTATATTACTGTCGGAAAATTGGAACATATCCATGTGGCACTTCTTCTATCATAATGAGATCTAATCTACTGAGTAATCATCTTGATACAATATCTCTGTT
>JASDQU010244611.1:181784-192885 GCA_032191745.1 Picea mariana
AGATCTCTTAAACTAATGCAGAAGATCCTCTCCCAGATATGCGCCACTCTCTCTCCTTCTCTAACAGCAGATCCGAAACTTGTCTCTCCAATGAGCAAGTGAGTTGTGTGTCTAAGTGAGGCGTTGGCCTCCTTATTTATATTAGACTGGCACGTGTGAAGTGTCTCTTCACTGGCAGGGCCGACTTCTCCAACTGGGTGGTTATAACCACCTTTATTATATTCTGGAGCCTCTTAAATATCTGTTAGGGCCGACTTCTTATTCTGCCTATTATAATTATCATTTGACCAATCCGCAAAAGGGGATTTGGTCCTATTACAATAGCCAACATGATCAATCCACAATGGGGATTGATCCAATGAATAATATATCAAATAATAATAAGAATACTCTTTCTAGTTACATTATTTCAACAATTTACCCCCTACAACATACTAAACCCGTTTTTTGGTCAAAACTCCTTTTCTCAATACACTACTTGATTATCACCTTGGAGAAATTCATCTGGGGCTAATGAAATGCAGATTCTTTTATAAATAATCAGATTTTTGGGACCATACAAGTACATTTGTTTGCCCCTTGTTGTTGTGATTTTCCAGGAAAGCGGGGAAGATGTAGGCAGAAAACGTACAACACTTTTCCAGTATTTAGCTGGCTGCCACAAACATTTCTAATAGAAACAAGTCAGCAGGCCTTCTATCTGACAAACCTCCTACTAATCAGGAATGCAGCCAGTAGCAATCACTTTGAAAGTATACTGAAAGAAAGTGATTACATAAGCCAGAGTTTACAGTTCTGAATGGTTTTATGCTTTTGTTTATCTCCAATAAGTGGGCTCCACAATGTCTGATGAAACCTGCGTTCACTGTGGTCTTCAGATGCACAAGTATCCTTCCTTACATGTAGTCTTTCTTTTTATGTAGTTATGAGAATTAGACTCTAAGGACCTTTACTGCTACTTTACAGGCTCTCAAATGTCCTTTGGATTCTTGGAGGGATGTCTAATCACTTTCATTGTCTTCCTACCTGGCATATAAATTTTCCTTACCATGGAGAGCCTTCTCTTTATTCTCTATCGGGTTTGGGACTGTGGTATAGTTTGTCTTATTGGTCTTATCTTTATTAGGTCCCTTTTCTAAAAATTTAGATGGATTCTTTTTCCTAAGTCCAATTTTCCTCCAAAACCTTGATAACCATTCAAAGCATGAACATCTAAAGAATATTTCTTTGTAAATTTTGAGACTGTAACACCATATATGCTCACTACACCAAGTAATGTTGAGATGCAATAAAGTCATTGCATTCAACGTGCTTGGGCAAAAGGCTTTTAGCAGAATGCATCTGTATTAGCTATTTGAGAATTATAAAATGGTGTCTTTGATGGGCTTTCCTTCCATCTGTTTTCAAATCTTTTCTACTCAAGTCAAAATACATGTCATGAATCAAAGGACAAAAGCTTGAAAGGGGATATGTGTAAAATTGAAGGCATATTGGTTAATATACAATACATTGGAAATGACCTGTTCGGCACCCAAGTAGAATTGTAAAGATCTCCTTTTGTCATGTTGTGAAAAAGGCCGTCTTGAGTTTTTAAATTTGTCATATCCCTTCTATGATTGTTTGTCTAAGTTTTTAAATTTTGTCAGATTTCTTTTATGATTGTCTGCTAAGATAGAAATTTTGAAAAGACAGTATAAAAACTGGCTTTGTTATAGTGGTAGAAATTCACCACAGAAGCTGGCGTTATGCTACCTATGGAAAAGAACAGAAAAAAGCATTAGTCTTCAKWAGTACTTCTTTGCAAAAAATCTATCTGAGTGCTAGGATAGGCATTTTTAATCAAGAGCTGGACTCTTTTATAATGGGTGCTAAAGTAGACATTTTGGGAGGAGAAKCTCATATGCCGCTAGAGTCTACCGTGACCCAGTAATGCACAGCTGTATGATGCATCCTTTTGTGTGCATTAATGAAATCTGAAGTGCATTCTTGTTAAATGAAAAAATAATTATTCTAAATGCAAATCCTTTATTCCTATCTGCTAATTTATAGTTCAAAAAGAGGAAATAAATCTCATCTTTGTTGTTTCCCTTTGCCGCAGAAGATTTTTGCGAGGTAATGCATATACACAAACTAGTGTGATTCCTAGTTTCCCATGTTTGTCTAACTGAGATGTCGCTCTCTTCAAATTCTCAATGTTTCTGTGTGATATTTTTATCACGAGGCTGAATCAGGCCATGTTATTTATCAAAGGTCTCGTTTTATGTCTGTAGAAGCTTCAAAACCTTTTGGAGTTCTTCCTGTAATCTGATCTTGACGTTTGGACCAGTCCCAGTTGAAATGCTTCCAATAACCTCTGGTAGATTTTAATTTATAGTATTCCGGTCGTTGTCCTTAGATCCATTTACACATGATTCTACAACTACCCAATGTTTATAGATTTTCCTGGATCTTCTGTGGCATGTTTTCATTATAGCATTCACTTGTGTAAAGCTATTATCTATTATCTATTTCATTTTCAGATTCTTCTTTATGAAGATTGTACAGTCCAGTTGATTGCCACTACTGTGCTGATTTTTTAAACTATTGATGCATTAGAACATTGGCAGCGTTCATTGAATTGAGTGCGGAAATGTATGCAAACGGAGTTCCATCCAATATAGAAGCGTATATATTATTTCCTCTGGCAGAGTTGATATGGTTATTTTTGGATGGTACACGTCGGGGATTTGCTCTGGCTTGCGTTGTTGGAATGGCTTGCCCCTTGTCTGAGGTTCCTATCATGAAGTAAGATTTTCATTTGATGAAATTAGCAATACTATTCACAGGTTTTAAGAAATTGCAAGTGTTAATCATTTACATTTGAAACGATTTTGAATTTTTTGGTATTGATAATTTATTGTCAGGTTATGGGATCTATGGTATTATCCTCAGGCTAACATAGAGGTCTTTGGTGAGGTAATGTATAAGAATGTAGTTCAATGTTCCAAAGAATTTTATTTCCTGTCCCTTTACATTTCTAATGCTTGTTTGCAAAGAACAGAGACATGAATCCCCTCACTATCATGCTTAAGAAATAAAGAATTCCAAGTTAAAAATCATAATGTTGAAGAGTTAATCATTTCTCACTGTGCAGGGTTTAATAACATGGACTGTTATGTGCTATTTTGTCTATACTCCTTTCATAGGAAATTTATCACGATGGTTGAGAGAGAGCTCCAGGAATAAGAATCAATAGATAAGAAATTTAGATTAAGCTGAACCTGTACAAAATTGTAAATCCATTTGTATTATTGCTCCATCTTGAAAATGTAATATGGAGGCACCCAAACATTTCAGGGGGTGACCAGACACCATATTATACCTTATTATTACCCTAGGAGAATTCTAGCCAAAATTATCTTTTCATTGCATTTTTGAGTTTAAGTTATTCTTCTATTATCATATAGCTATTCCAGAGAACTTGTAATATCCATGTTGATTCCACTTTCATTTGTGTCTTGAGAGAGTATGATAAATCCTCATACCAAATATTCCCGAACCCTCCCCTCACCAAACTGAAAAAAACTGAAAAAGAAAAAAAATTGTATTATGAAAAGAGTTCTTGTTTAGTGGTCCTCAAAAGAATAAGCGTCCTGGTGAGCACTTTATGTTCATGTCCTGCAATATAAGCTATTTATTGGATTTGTATTGTAAAGAAATATTTCTGATAGGGGAAAATTATATTTCACTTGACATATGTTGCACCAAGAGGAGTGAGGCGCTTCTACAATTTGGGGTGCAAGAGATGAACTAAAATGAAAAAAAATGGGTGTATTAAACCATCCATAAGTTAAATTACCACAATGTTAAAAATAAAAACTAACATAAATCCATTTGACTTTGCACAATGTTAAAAATAAAAACTAACATAAATCCATTTGACTTTGGTTTTTTTAAAGAGCTGAGAGGTTTGCACTTTATTTTTCTCTCTCAATGCCTAATAGATTAATAGATTTAAGGATAGATGGATCCATGCTTAATTATTTGCACAACTTTATCTTTTTTGTGCATGGTAGTCCAAGTGCAACATGTAAGACTATAATTTTGTTAAAATGTGTAGAAACTTATGGACCAACTTAAAACATCTATATTATAGTTGTTTTTGTTAAGCCTTATTTACACCCATATGTTGTGCCTCAAAACATCTATAGTTGTTTTTGTTAAGCCTTATTTACACCCATAGGTTGTGAATAATCACATTGAATAGATTGAGATCTATAAAGGTTGTAACATTTTAGTACGAAGTTATTGTCATTTAAATTTATTTACACATTATGGGTTATGATTAATCACATTCAATAAATTGAGAAGGATAAGGTTGTAACATTTCAGTTGAGGTGATGATTGGTAAAATTTATCATAAGTTTCTCGACTAATTTCATGAAGCTTAAGAAGAAAAGAGAATCTATTATAAAAACTTATAGGAACTAATTCCAATGATGTGTTACATACATCATGGTTAGTGGTACAAAGTGTTTTGTTTTCCATAATATAACAATATAAGGACAATGAAGATCATTGTTGTTGAATATCACATTATGATATTATATTCATATAAAATAATCGCAAACCCAATACGAGAGAATACTAAAATTGTCCATGGCCACAATATCTATCTTTATAGATCAATATTATGATTTATCTAATATGATCAATTATTTTCATGATAAAAACGAGGCTTACATCTTTTAATACATAGGAGTTGGGCTAATATGTTGCCCTAACTTTAGTTGTGGGAACATTTATCAATCCAACTATAATTAGCCTTGATAGTGGGCATTGATTCAAAACTATGCCATTTACACTTCTTAACTATTGATTTGTTATAAGAATTGCTATCATACCAATCACAATGGCACTAACAGTTTTGATGCCTAGGTGGAGAGTGAAAGTGCCTCCTCTTTTTATGATTATGATATAGATATAGTTAAAATGTGGATGGTGCGGAATATAGTTTCAATTGACCAAAGGGTGAAGGCTTTGGTTCCTACAAATCAATAGTATAGGAATCATCAAATGATGCAGGATTTGATTCTTGCCAAACAATAGTTGTAGAGGTATAAGGGTGACTTGCATATGGTGATGAAGTCTCAAAATATTCAAGCCATGCTCTCATTGGTCTCATCTCAAGGTTAATAAGAGTAATAATACATGTCCATGTTTACTAAGTTTGTCATCTATATAATCCATCTATCAAAATAATTTGAACCGTGTCTTGAGTATGTTGTTCAAAGTTAGGAGGCAACAATGCATAGGTAACCACTAGTACATGAGAAGATGTATTGAAAGAAGAGGAAGCTGGGCTTTGTGATACAAACTAAATGTATTGTTGTATCATGTCGAGCACGTCTTCCCTCTCTTGCATTTCAAAATCAATGTCAATAGAAGATTCCTCAAGGACAGCCACCAACATAGAGGTAGATGTGGTGGATGTAAGAGTAGTTGCATCAATAAAGAAGAGAATTTTTCTTGAGAAATGGTGAACATTCTCGTCAAAGTAGTGAAGTATTTCTTCGTTCCATGATTCATTCAAAAATTTTTGAAAGTCATGAGCATGAAGTTCTTCAAGATCATTAATACAATGAATCCATCACTCCACAAAGTCATCATACTGTAATACTATGTTGAAGTGGTGATTATTAATAAACCCAAAGCATATAACAACATCATAAAGATAACTCTTAACACAATATATAATCGAGTGCTTTAAAGTACGCTTAAGATATGATCAACTTGTTTCATAACTTAGTAGTGGAATGAGTAAAAATAGGATTGAATAGCCTCATATATATAGGAATTAAGACACACACGAATGTAGGCCCTAACCTGAGTGTTGGATTTTTAGGGTCCCCACTAACATCTATGAGGCAATGTGTTGACCACTAAAAGTAGATAAACATAACCCATTGGTATCACAAGACATAATATACCCTTTAAAAGTTTAGGACAAGATTAACCAACATAACATTAACACATCCCCTTTCAACCTAGAAAGTCGTCGTGTGTGTGTGTGTGTGTGTGTGTGTGTGTGTGTGTGTGTGTGTGTTGTTTAAATGTTCTATGTTTTGGCATTTTTCGTCGGAATCTAGCGATATAAATCTTGGTGAAATCACAATTTCTTGTTGTTTAAATTGCATTTTTAAATGCCTAAATGGATTCAGCTTGCTGAAAAACTCCTGGGCATTTGAAATTTATAGACTTAACCACTCAAATCTGCATATCCAACATTTTCTAGCCATATTTCAGGTAAAATTAAATGAACAATATTATCGGAAAAGAGCGAAAACGTAGAACGTTTAGACTACGACATATGTTTGTGTGTGTGTGTTTTCTTTAACTTATTATTTATTTATTTTTAAACTATTTCTAGTCATTCTTGTGTCTTGTTTGTTTCAAAAGAATTGGGGGATTGAACCGTGGTTGTATCCTTTCTATTGAAACCTCTTTCCAATACATACAAGAAATTTTGTACAACTTATATAGATACAAAAATATATAGTTGATAGATTCTTGTGAGTGGTGCACACTAAGTAGTAAGTGCAACGAATGAGGGATGAGCTATTGCAAGTAGGTAGGGCACATTGTTATGCAGTGATATAAAGGGGTTGAGATACACATGAACAATACATAGATCAAGGTGTACTAATGAGGGTCACATGATGGAGCATAGTTTCTAGGAATTGGATAACTAGCTAATGATTTGGCCCAAAAGTCTTGTAATGCCCCATACTTTGACAAAGTAAGAGTTTACATTGGCCCTTATCTRATTTAGCTTTGTTGGAATCTCATTGTTGAAAATTGAAATCACCCACAAATTGGTTGAAATTGTTAAWTTTTTTTGCACATATCAATTCAACAGCATTGAAAACCCCTACAATGCTATGATTATGCAATCTCAACACCTAAAATTTGYAATTCCATCAAAGAAAATTGCTTTTGTTAGATTCCCACGAAAAACTCCAATTTGGCCTCTCATTAAGAGACACTAGGGAAAAGAACCATGAGAGCCTTGTCAGAGAACAAATAATCATGTGTTTGCAAAGATCTTCCACACAAGAGAAACTAGTSTTTGAGCTTCACAAAAAAAAGAAACATGTTGATGGTGATCACATGGCAGTGTGCGACATCSAATATTTAATATARCACTTGCTATAGACTCAACCTAACCTTACGTTTTGTTAAATATGCACCATTTCAAATTCGATTCACAARTATAYTGGCAACAATACAATTGACACAACAATGRATTTTTTTATAATATCTTGTGAAGTATGTCCTTATTGAAACATTGTCAAAATAAACACTTCAAATATGTATGAAAGATGAATTATTTKTTCAATTCAACCTCTACATATTGCAAATTCACTCTAGATAAGCTTAAATCACACTTAATATCCATAGTCACGTAACTAGAGCTTTGGTAACATGTTGTTCAAGAAATTGTGATAGCATTATGATATTAATAACCTAATCACTTATTAATCATAATCATCACATAAAATAAACTCAATACAATCAAAGACAAGATTGATACAATATGTAATTTAAGATGGATCTATAACATTCAACATGAGCAATTATCTTTCTCATAAAAATAATGTTAGTGTCTTTTAAACAAATGAGATTTATACTTTTATATATGTATATAAAAGTATAAACCTCGTTTGTTTAAAAGACACTAACATTATTTTTATGAGAAAGATAATTTCTCATGTTGAATGTTATTGATCCATCTTAAATTACATATTGTATCAATCTTGTCTTTGGTTGTATTGAGTTTGGTTAACTTAAAATTCATTTGTTTAAAAGACACTAACATTATTTTTATGAGAAAGATAATTGTTCATATTGAATTTTATTGATCCATCTTAAATTACATAATGTATCAATCTTGTCTTTGGTTGTATTGAGTTGGGCTAACTTGGACATAGCGTATAACATTGGGTGTGGGGCTACAAGGCCCCCTACTAACACTTATGTGACCATAGGCCAACCATTAAGGTTGTATAGACATAATTAATTGAGACAAGACACTCTTTAAAAGGTTACATGACCATAAGAGCATTTAAAGGGTCATGTCTCTAAGGCAATATTAGTCATCATAACACTAACAATTGTCAAAGCCTCGAATATTGATATTGAATTCCATGGTTGCTACACATGAGAGAGAGAAAGAGGGCTACAACAAGAGGAAGATTGTATTCAATGTGGATTTATTTTTTGTTTCTACATATTGTATGAAGTGTGCTCTCAAAACATGTAATATCTTGGTTTTAACCCATGGACTATATSATATTAAACTACACATGTGTTGCAATGATGTGATTAATTGACGAATGTCTAGCTCAAAGCGTTGAATTRTAATGTCCACATATTGTAAAATGTAAATATGATTTGTAAATATTCCTAGTACAAAGTCCAAGGCTAAGGTATCACTATAAAATAATTTAAGGATTTATGTTTAAGTTATGCATAGTCACCATGAGTTAATGTTTCCATGGTGAGTGTTGTATCATGCAAATRTTAATATAGAATATAATAAAAAGTCCACCAAAGAGGTTGATAGGAGAAAGAAGGGGACTATGAATCCACAAGAGGGGAAGAGGAAAGGGGGTCCTTGTGAAGGGTAACCCATTATAATAATGTTTTCTTATGTCCTTTGGAGAAGTAGTACCCTTTTTCTCGTGCTAATTTAAAATATTCCTCACCTAGCGTTGACTTGGGGTGTCCATATGATAATTTTTCATTCTCCTTGAAAAGCACATATGACCTGTGCAAGAGGGGAATTTTCATTGGAGAGGTGATTCTTTATCATTCATCCATTATTCTCCCATTCTTCTCGAGGTTGGAAGGGGGAACCTATATTCCCTTCCATGGTTTCCATATTCCCTATAACCAATAAGAGAATCCCATGAGCTTTAGTGACTAGAGAGTTTGTGGCAAGTTAGAGGGGTTGTTACTAGTAGGAGAAGGCATGTAATGATTTTGAAGGGGGGATCCATTGTTGTAGGGTGAGCCAAGAGACTAAGAAACTTGAGAATGCATTTTCCACTTGTCTAAAGTCACTATTGACAACATGTGAACTAAGGTCCACTAAGCCAAGCACTCGGAGGAGAATAGGAAAATTTAAATCTCCTTTTGCACTCAAAGTGGGGAATTTTTTCCTAGGAACTTTATAGAAGAGAAGGGAAATCCTTACTTTGTGTTTGGGAAAGGAGTTCATCACTAATTAGAGGTTGAGTGAGTTTCATGGGAGAGATCTCTAAGTGGAATCATGGTAGGTGTATGTTTCTAATTGTATTTGAGTATTGTGGGTTGTGTTGAGTAAAAAACAATTNATAAATATCCTTCGTCCTTGTAGTCTAATATCTTTCTTGGGGGGGGGGAATCTACAACACATTCCTACAATTGGGGGGTTAATCGCTTCTCAACAACTGGATTGCTAGATAAATTCATGATAAAGATGGTTGTTTATCTTTGCTTTGGTTTATGTGATTTAATTTCTTGGAAATTTGTTGCTTATGTGATTTTTGTTGAAGGAAATGGCTCAAATGTACAGAAATGTTGTTAATAGGTATGAATGTGAATCTTGCTTGGATTTTTATTATATTTATTTTGCAATGTATTTCACATTTGATGTTGCATATGAAAATTGTCATGTTCTTGCTAGATGCCAAAATGGCTAATAGCTAGAAATTTTGATTTTTAAATGAAGAAGAAATTATAATTTGGAGTTCCCCAACAGCCAAGAGAGGTAGATCTGGGTACATTACAAAACATAATCAATGGTTGTGTTTCCATATAAGCTTGTAAGGATGAAACACAAAATGCATTGCATGGAGATGAGTTCACATGAAAAATTGTCATTTTATTTGGCATATTTAAACGACAACCTCTATAAGATTATGGGGAAAAGCCTTGGGAAAAATTAATAACATATATACTTACGCCACGACAGAGAAAAATAATCCCATAGAGAAAATATGTTTCATTTGCATATGTTGAGGGATATGTTAATCACTTCTCAACAACTGGATTGGTAGACAAATTCATGATAAAGATAATTGTTTAACTTTGTTTTGGTTAATGTGATTTAATTTCTTGGAAATTTGTTGCTTATGTGATTTATGTTGAAGGAAATGGCTCAAATGGATAGAAATGTTGTTAATAGGTATGAATCTGAAACTTGCTTGGATTTTCATTATATTTATTTTGCAATGCATTTCACCTTTGATGTTGCATATGAAAATTGTTATGTTCTTGCTAGATGTCAAAATGGCAAATAGTTGGAAAATTTGATTTTTTAAATGAAGAAGAAATTATAATTTGGAGTTCCCCAATAGCCAAGAGAGGCAGATCTGGGTACATTACAAAACATAATCAATGGTTGTGTTTCCATATAATCTTCTAAGGATGAAACATGGAATGCATTGCATGAAGATGAGTTCACATGAAAAAATTTCATTTTCTTTGGCATATTTGAACAACAACCTCTATAAGATTATGGGGCAAATCCTTGCACAGAATTAATAACATATATATTTACATCACAACGGAGAAAAATAATCACGTAGAGAAAATATGTTTCATTTGCATATGTTGAGGGATATGTCTATTTATTGGAAATTCTGATTTGAGTCAAATCTTTGAGGTTGAATATGTTAAAGCATTAGATGAAGTTTGAGGTTTAAATGGGCCTCAAAAATTAAAAGGACTTTCAAACTCTAGTGTAAAAGAGTCAATAGTATGTTAAATGATGATACATCCCTTATGGTTGAGTTGGCATTGTTGAGGTAAATGATACTTGTATAATGTTGAATGGTGAACCATGTAAGGTATTAAAGTACTTATTTATGAATTAAAGTACTTAGAATAAGTGTCTAGTGACACTTTCTCAAAGTTGGATATATATTACTTAAAACAAATTGTTTTCGATGACCGACATTGGAAAAAATGGTAAGAATTGGCCCCACCACCAATTGCACTCAATGCCTTGCCCTTATGACATAGAACTCCTCTCCCAACTAAAGCATGGCTAATGATCATCAATATGGATTTCCTC